>VZTV01045925.1:246-11605 GCA_013400875.1 Anhinga rufa | reverse complement strand
AAATTGGATAAAAAAATAAAAAGGATGAGGACTGACTGAATTAGGAGTGTTGATTACACACTCATGTGCCCAGGCAAGGTTACAGGACTGCTAGAGTAACTAGACCACAGCACTGTTACAATGGAACAAGTGTGGAAAGTTCTGAGAGATGAGTTTCATAGGTAATTTAATAAATCATTTCTAAAAGAAACCATTTGGCAGCTTATTTCTCATTCTTACCTTTTAGGGAACTTTAGTCAACATTACCACCTCAAGATAACAATGCTGTTGTCTGTGGTTTTTTTTCCACCTTCCCTGATCACTAAAAATGCTGTGCTTGGAATAAACTAGGAAGAGGAACCAAATAACAGAAGTTCTTTCAGTATGTCCTCTGAAAAGAAATGGAAATTGAGCCTTCTTTCTAGTACTCCCTACCTTTCTTCTATTGCTCTATCAATCTTCTGTGTTCCAATTTTGCCACCTACTCTTCTACCTTCTTTGTGATTTGATTTCATGCTAAAATCAATGCTGAACCAACAGATTGGCAAAAATAATAAAAAAAAAAAAAAGAAAACATTTTAAAAAGCCTAAGGACCTGGCATGCTAGCAGTGGTCTTGTCATAACTTGTGGTCTCTTAACAAATTAATTGACATACATCTCCAGAATCCACTTTCTTCTTATCTTCTATATTCTTCTCTCTCCATCTGTGTATATATCTTCTTTTCTCCTAGGAGGAAATGTCAGGTTTCAAAACAAAAAGCATAGGAACAACAAATTTAAATTAACTCCATTATTTCCATCAAAATTGGGGTCAAAAAAGACCATTTTTCCCTAAGCATGCCCTAGACAGAGATTATATGTACTAAACAAAAACAATAGAATGAATATGTCTTCATTTCTTATGTCTTTGATATAGCATTAATAATAATTTTATACGTTCAGTATAATTTTTGCTTCATAACATGTCAGAGAATGTCAGTGCTGCTTAATATAGACCACTAACTATCCACAAACAAAAGGAATTTTAGAGGCAAATACATCAATAACCTCTGTAATATAAGAAACTATTTCATACAGAGATTTATCAACAGATAAAGTATGACATTTTCATTAATTGAATGATCACTTGGTTAGTCCAAATCTGCTGAGGTTTATGGAAATAGCTGAGTTACAAGAAGTTGGCTTAGAGCTTAATGCAAGTCACAGCACAATGACTCTTACATTATCATTACATCACTTCATTTACACAGTCACTCTAATTGACTTTAACAGGTTTTGGATCAGAGCAAACACACAGACAAAAAGATTGATTATACAAAACCAGAATGTTTTTATTAAACTTGCCTCAAGAATATACAATCTTACAAAAATATCTAAATCAGCAGCTAGAGGCTTTAGGAATTTGTGGCAGCCAGCGCAAAGACATTTTGTCAGCTCCAATTTAATTTTGAAAAGATAAGGCTTCCAGAAATTTCTTCATGGTATGTGTTTAAACATCGAATCTGCCTCATGGACCACCCTCTACTCATATTGACAGTACCAACTAACTAATGATTACACACAGCAGCAATTATTTGGATGAAAACATTAATGTTAGGAAATTATCTGATGATATTTTTTACTTTTTTTAATATTACTTATAAGGAGAGAAGAAAAATAAGAGGGTTGGACGTTGTGATCAGCAACAATTTATATAGATAAAACAAGGGGTTTTTGCAAATCATAGGCAGTCTGCAAGCTACAGTTTAGGAAACTGTTCAGGCTGATCCTCTGTTACAAAGCATCATTGCATTGCTCCATTAGAGGAATCAGATGTAAATCATAGGAAAAACAATACAGTCTGTTTTGTGAAAAAAATATTGTAGCCCATGCTGAGAATCAAAAATCACCAGTGTGTGTATTTTTGCCACAAAATGCTAAACAAGTGTATGTGGGGAAATTTAGATCTTTATAGCCTAATTTTCACATTGGTCTCTGCTTGTATCTAAAAGGCTACACGTATGGACACCTGCCTGGATGTTTTTCCAGTATCAGTTCTGCAGACGTCCGAGGACTAAATTTGTATGCATATGCCCGTATATGTGGATATGTTTTACATGTGGAAATTCTAAGTTCAGCAACTGTCAATGTTATCATTTATCCATTATGCAAAAATACTCATTCTGGAAGTATGACAGTACAAAATTCTAGGTGCATAAGTGAGTGCTACACTAAAATTTTCTTTCAATCATAGTCTTAATTTCTATATACTGTAGTCATCTTCTGTCTAACTATGCAAGCATATTGTTCTTGTACTATTAATATATAAGTGAAAAAGAAAAATGTATTTGTAGAATTAACTAGTTTGTAGAATAAATTCATTCTTGTTTGTTGTACCTGTACATGTGACAGCAGTCAATCTTGGAACAATAATTCCTGGAGTTTTTTTGACATAAATTTCTTGAGACCTGTTCTGCTTGTGCAAACTCATCTAATGTATTGGTAGACTCAGAATATATTTCTCTCTCACCCTCTGCTCCACCTTTTCCCTCCTCTTTGCATAACCATTTTCAGTCTGTCAAGGATTTTTTCTCCTATTTCTTAAGCTGCCTTTTTTTTTTTATTGGGCTCTTCAACTTCTCTGATTTTTAAAGACAAGAGAAATGAAATGAGATATATAATCAAGACAGTTTTCACTTCGCTTGTTTCTCTAAGAGACATTTAAAAAGAGATTTTGATGAAGGGGAAAAACAGCTCTACTATGTAATGATCTTTTCTATGGTAATCCACCCACAGGGGCATTTTAATATGTAAATCACGTTATTGTCTCACACATGACAATCTGATGGATTTTAAATTCCTCATTTGTTAAAGTATAATGAACACACTTTTGCTGTTTTTATTGATGCAATAGCACTTTTTTCACACAAGAAGGTATAGTTGTGCCAAGCTACATAAGGTGATACTATTAATGAATCATTTGAGAGCCAGCAAATATAAATAGTAAGGAGCTCATTTCCATAGAAATATGCTCTAACCTCATGCTGGCAGCAAAGAGGTACAGAGACATTTTCATGTCAGCAAGCAGGTGTCCTCTGGCCTGCCCAGGCAAAATAATCCCCTAACTAAAATATACAGACATAAGTAAATATGCACAAACACATATTCTCTCATTGTGCAATCATTTCTAGAAGACCAAAAATTAAAACCAAAACCAGGCAAAGCTTTATGGACTGATGAATAGGTATCAAAGCTGTGACAATAGAAACAAACTCCCCTCTTTTACACACTGCTCTCCCTTAACGACTCCCAAGTATATATAAGGAAACACAAACAGAATTAATCTAAAGAAGAGGTAAAAATAACTGAGTATCTCTTAGAAAGACGCTGCAAATATACTTTGGCATGCATTTATTTGGATGACATTTTCTTTGCCCTCTCTGTGTCTTTTGGAGAGTAAGCAGCATATTCTTTTTTAAAGATGTAAACATGAAAAACACAGGCTCAAAAATTGTGTGCATGTCGTATTGTGATCTTAAAAACCCAACTCTATTTTCTATAAAGGCCAGAAGTCTCAATACTGCTAATATCAGCAGAAATGAAGGGGTACAGAGTCAGAACAAGTCCCTTATTGACCTTCTAACACTAGAAAACAAAACAAAGCAAAACAAAACAAAACCCTCCCACCAGATCACTGAAACTGTGAGACTTATTTTAGAAATATCAAGAACATTTAAAGATCTTGAATAAAGGTCACTTCTTTGTACTGTCACCGCCTTTTCATACACTACAATTGACCTACAAAAGATCCTTTAAATGGTTTCAAAAGCCATAGCATTTCTTTCAGGTTCCTTTACAGGCAACTAGGATTTGCCTAGAAGTTGATGGAATGATAATTCACCACTGCTTTTGTATTTTTTCACTCTTATTTTGGAGACTTAGGAGTGTCAACATTTCTGCAAGAAAATTGAAAATGTGCATAGACACTTCTTCTGACTAGTTAAAAAAGCCTTAATGGATTTAACATGAAATAGGTATCCTAATAAAGTCAACACTGATGAACGGTAATGGAAGGCAAAAAATATTCTCAGATGGATTATCAAATCTTTTGCAACTTTGTCTTATAGCAGAAGGGAAACCACTAAACAACTGTGGAAAAACATTGGTGTATTGACATTATGACTTAGCCATAAGTATCAGGGAAAAGGGCACAAAATAGCATTTTATTGTTCTCTTAAGCAGCATCTAGCAAAACAGAATTGGTCATCACCAGAGTAGTACCGTACAAATGCTAAATCAATAAATTAACATAGAATGATAGAATGGTTTGGGTTGGAAGGAACCTTTAGAGGTCATCTAGTCCAACCCCCCTGCAGTGAGAAGGGACATCTTCAACTAGATCAGGTTGCTCAGAGCCCCGTCCAACCTAACCTTGAACGTTTCCAGGGATGGGGCATCTACCACCTCTCTGGGAAACCTATTCCAGTGTTTCACCACCCTCATGGTAAAAAATTTCTTCCTCATATCCAGCCTAAATCCACCCTCTTTCAGTTTATAACCATTACCCCTTGTCCTGTCACAACAGGCCTTGCTAAAGAGATCGTCCCCATCTTTCCTGTAGTTCCCCATGAAGTACTGGAAGGCTGCAATAAGGTTTCCCCACAGCCTTCTCTTCTCCAGGCTGAACAACCCCAACTCTCTCAGCCTGTCCTCATAGGAGAGGTGCTCCGGCCCTCAGATCATCTTCGTGGCCCTCCTCTGGACCCGCTCCGACAGGTCCATGTCCTTCTTGTGCTGAGGGCTCCAGAGCTGGACGCAGCACTCCAGGTGGGGTCTCACGAGAGTGGAGTAGAGGGGCAGAATCACCTCCCTCAACCTGCTGGCCACATTTCTTTTGATGCTATATAATACTCAACACATAATTTTGATGCAATAATTTTGATACAATATAATACTTAATATATATCACAAGGGTTTGATGGCACATTAAATAGTATTACATATTTAAGATTACTATCTGCAGCTAGTCATTCTCAAACATTTCCTACTACTGCTTCACCACCAAAGCTTAGATTTCCACTGGATGCTGCACTTATACTCAAGCTGTTTATTTGAAAATACTATGCATTTTATTGTTTAATTGCAGCTATACATAAACAGCTGTGTTAAAGAGAGGGGAAAATGTCATGCCAGAAGCAGCCAAGACTTGGCAACTGTGAATTTATTTGTACCCTAACAATCATTTTACAAGTTAGTTCCTAATCACATATTGGACATACAATAACCACTCCGCACCACTAAATGTCTTCTGCTTTACTGCAGTCGCATTTCTTTCTGGTTTTCCCCATGCTTGCAATTACTGAGGTGAAGAAAGGTCTGTTTCTTAATAGATGTCATATTTTCAGATAGGCTCCATCTAGAAAGTAAGTAGTGCCAACTGTGCTGTATGAATTACGGATATGACAAAAAAATTCCCTACAGACTAGACTGAGTGAATTGATTATTTTTTCTGCTCTGGGAAGGTAAGCAGATTTTATATTACCCTGCTCTCCAAGATACTAGAAGTACAAGGAAAGACCTTAGGTGAGACTACTTTGACTAAATGCAGACATTTAGGGGTATGTCAAGGTAAGAAACCATGGCCTGGCCCCCAAGACTAATTGGCATCGCCTAGCTCCTATTCAGTTAGATAAAGTTATGTACAGATAGTACTTCTCTGGCAAGAGGGCACTAGCTGGAAGAGTCCAAAACAGAGCCAAAACTGAGATAGAAACTAATTGGTGCTCAAAAGTTTGCTTCTTGGATCACTTTTGGTGAACAGTGTAGAGTTGCCTTATGACTGAGACTGGCACACTAAGTTTCTTTCCAATGAATGATAGTAGGTACTTCCCAGGAGTGTTTAATCTAATAGGAATTTAATAATTAATGTTAAACTGTCTTGAAACACCTATTTCTCACCACTGATTACAAAGGAAGGCTATAGCAACTAGTTGAGCTACAGAAAATTGCAGTGGTGACACCTAAATTTAGGTGAGATAAGTCTCACCTCTGTGGACATTAGACCACAGAATAAAAGGTTCTTTGAAGATTCTATTTGCTCCCATTCATCTAGGTAAAGCTGTTACACAGAGAAAAGAAGGATGAGGTAAAACTTCAAACATATTTCTTCTAAGAGTAAAACAAAAAAGGGATGCCCTGTCAAATGTGTGTGCAAGTTCAACCAATTTCAGAAAGAGTACTAAGTACATGCAAGTTCTACATTTGGTCTTTAGCTAAATGCAGGAAAAAGTCTTTGTACTACAGCAGCCTTTAGAGAATGATTAATATAATAATTCACCCAACCTAACAATTTTAAATTTTACTATTTTAAATAGTAATTTTAAAATATGTTATCGTTTTAGCCTAACAGAAAGACGTTAGATGTACTTGGATATACTTATATGACAAGTATGAGATGATAATGCAACTTCAGCCTCATAAAAGTTTATTTCAAATGAGTAATTTCATGAAAATCATTTTGGGCAATATACTTTTCACCTCATTTTAGACATCTATGGTACAGGCAACCACAGCTGAATCACTCACCTGAAATTGCATTTTCAGTCAAAGAAGAAAAATGGGCATTTGAAGTCACAAGTCTTTTCACCTGTTTTAGAAAGAGATGATTCATACCCTGCAAATGCCTATTTCCCTTCATAAAGGGAGATTAAGATGACTAACTTGGATGTAGTCCTTCACATTCTATACTTTATATTCAGTGAGCTGGCTCCCATCCCTTGAAGTGTTTCTGCAAAAATTCATGTTGTTTTCTTAACCTGGAGAATTAGAGGATATCTGAAAATTAAGTATTGTGGGTTTAGATACACATCACTAACAGATGAGAGGGACTATTTCTGTATTTTGTTGGAGGAGGGGACATGGGGGGAATGGTACATATGTATACATATATAATTCCAAAGTTTATCTGGATTTTAGTTTTACCTGGACTTAATTTTCTTCTGAGATGGTTTGAGCATAGAGATTCTCAAAAACTGATATATATTTTTAATTCTTCTGGCCTGCCAAGCGTGTCAGGTCAGATTCTTTTCACTCATAAATTGCTTTCTGATCTCCTAAACAGCACTGCACCACACTTTTGTCTTCAGAAAATGGGACACTTCAGAAAAGGCATGTTGTTGATTTTGATAGGCGTTTTTTAAAAGGAAATCCTTCCAGTTTAAGTGCTGAAAGAAGTTACTTTACAATTTTACACTGTAAAATGTACCCAGATAGTTACATTGGACTGTAATCATGTTCTGGTTTCAGCTGGGATAGAGTTAATTTTCTTCGCAGTAGCTAGTATGGGGCTGTGTTTTGGATTTGTGCTGAAGCAGTGGTGATAATGCAGAGATGTTTTGGTGGTTGCTCAGTAGCACTTACGCTGGTCAGGGACTTTTTCAGCTCCCCGTGCTGTGCCGGGTGCACGGGAAGCTGGGAGGGGACACAGCCGGGACAGCTGACCCAAACTGACCAANGACAAATCATTAAAACTATAGGCCTAAGTATGTTCTTTACAACCAACTAAAAACATCTAGACCTGTCATATTTCTAAAAATTAATGTGATGAACTTTTTTATTAAAAGGACCATACAGTCAATACACTACACTGCAGACAAAGAATACAGCTAGAACCAAGTGTGCAGAATTCTACTATTTTGTTTCTTTAGGTTAAATTTCAGTTTTCTGCTTAAACCAAACCAAAACAAAACAAACCCTCTATTTTCATGGTAAAGAAGACAGTCTGTCCTTTCCAGAATAACACAGTCATATTGATACAGCCGCATGCATAAGATCACTAGTCTGTGACCTATCTCTGATAAGTACAGTCCTCAGGAATTTATTATCTTTTATATCAGTTTGAATATCAGTTGGGTTTTACCTTGCAAACCCCCATGTCTCCTGCAGTCTGCTTGAATTTTCACAAAAATTTGGGTTGATACAATTTTACTGATTCCTTTTATACACCAGGATGCATATTATTCAGAATCAATAATTTCTATGTGTTTAAATTTCAAAAATATTCCTTTACCTAATTTTCTCCTGTTTAGCTTGTCCAACTCTTTTTATATATCTGGGTTTGTACATATATTTTCATTTGGCAAATCTGTTCTCTTCCAACTTGACAAATTCTATTTTTTTCTTTTGCAATGTGAAATGTCTTGGACTCAGTTAAAAATATTCAGTAATGTTTTCTCACAGGAGTTAGCAATCACTCCTCAATGAAAGAACAGTATCATATTCTCAGCCAAAATCCTAGACCACTAATGTTTTATCAGGATTACTACTTTTGGTACATAAGAGGAAAAGAAGTGTATTTATCATAGATGTTTGGTCCTTCTCTCTTGTACTCCTAAAACTATGAATGCTGTATTAGACTTGGTACAGCACTACCACTAAGTACTGGAGATGCACCTAGTGTAGTAGTATATGTTAAATAAGTACCATTCATTACTTCCCCACAGACAAGGAATTTAAAATCCATCAATTCCTCACATGTGAGGCAGATTGTGATTTACATGTTAAAGTGCCCCTGTGAATTGATTTGCATAGGAAAGACTTCTGGGGCACTGAAACAAAGGATTAGTGAGCATGACAAGAGTGCTATTAGCATAGAGAATAGAGATTCTCCTACAACACGCCCTTCAAACAATGTAAATATATTCATCATGAATATATAGATCTTGGTGGGTTTCCCAGCCAGGAGCAAAACAAAGGTCTTGTCTCAAGAGTAGCAAGTCTAAAGATATAAACACTGGGTGAGCCTTTAAGCAATCAGAGACAGGGAACTGCAGACAGGCCTTCCTTACATCAAACTCAGCTGGACTTTAGGGTTTGCTTCAAGTGGTAAATTGTAAGCATTTACATCTGAGCTAATTGCTAGATTTCCTTTTATTGGCAGTGTATGGAAATAGGAACTTAGTGGTGTGTTTTATTTTATCCTAAGGCAGACCTCTAAAATAATCAGAAGAATTTCCTTTTACTATAATTGCGTACTTGTCTTCTTTTTTTTTTTTCTTTTTTTTTTGTAATAGAAAACAGCTATAGAGACAGTTACCTAAGCTTCTGTTATAGACACTGCAAAACTCATAAACACAGTCACTGGAGCCTTTTGGGCTGTTCACCCTAAGACAGCTACTTGTAGGTACCTGCAGTCTAAACCTGAACCTCTGTGTTGTAGATACCTCCAATAAAACTCAACTGGCTAAACAAAAACTTGTGGCATTACATGGGTCTGTAGAGTAGCCTTCCTCCTTTATGGCTAACTCCAGCAGGGAGCAGGTTTCCTGCATGTATCTGTCTGTTTTGGATGCCTGGCGAATCTCAAATGGCACTAGGTGCCTGTGTTTTGGTACCTAACTCAAAAGTTAGAATCACACTTTGCAGTGAAGTAATACTGAGAAAGTCTTTAAACTATTTAAACTACTCTAGTCCACCCAAGGAATGAGATCTAGTATATAATGTGCAGTAAGGCTTCCTTATTATTTGTAGAGTTCAGTGAAGTCTGTGAAGGAAATCTAGAAGAAAAAAAGCCAGCTTCTAGAGTACACAGAAATTTCAAAGGTGTGACTATTTTCCTACAGTTCCACATGGCTGCTAAGTTCAACGGACAGTTACTGGCTATGTGAAATAATCTGTGAAATCTATAGGTGATTTCTCCTAGGCAACAGAACTGCAGATCAGGAGTGTTTCTCCTTCGCTTTTTTGCCTTTATATGTGTGAAATAAAATGCTACTAATATAATACTTCTCAATTAAGTCCCATTTTAATAAAATTGTAGTGATATCCACTTGACTTCCTTTCTAACCAATTTTATATTTTACTTTTATGTGATGGGAATATTCTAATATAATGTTCTATTAAAGTAGACTTTCTGTGTACTCCACAGAGGAGTTACAGTGCCCAGTGAAATGGCTCTAAGTTTTTATATGTGTCATTCTAGTCTTGCTCATTCCACAATCCTTCTTGATGCAAATGTGTTCTGCTTATTTTTATTTCAAATTTATGAAACATCTGGCCTGAAAAGCCTTTATAGATCAAGTACTTCAAGTGTTTAAAATTGCAAATTATTTTCAAGGCCGTCAACGGCACAATAAGCACTTTCCTGCAACAGAAAATACACAAGCACAGAGTAAATAAAACCCAGACCTATAGCCAAGACATCCAAATTATGAATCTTAAAGAGGAGACTGTGCAGAGTATATTCACAGTCTATCTTTAGTGTTATCTGGAGTAGTTTGTGTAGGCTTTGTCTGCAGTCAGTAAAAGGGGAGGTTTCCCTGTAGTTGATTCAGAGCAAAAACCTAATTTTAGAAGCTTGCAATCAGCCCCATCAAAACTGCTCCACTCACTGTCTGTAAAGCCTTGGTAAAATAGTCTCACTCAGCTAAATCTAACCTTTGCAAATATTTCCATTTATCTTGCCTCAGATGATTTGAAACATGTATGTAAGTCTTAATGAACACCTATGCCAAAACACTAGCAACTCAATGCCACTAGACCAGATTCCAGTTCTGGAGTGTCTTCTGCAAGCCCTAGTCCCACTTTTCACTGCTGTGGTCCCTGTTGTATATGATGGGCAACCATTTAAACCACAGGGCTAGGAACATGCTATAGCTAAGGTAAAGGAATCCCAGTTGTGGTCGCTCCTTGGTGACTTAGCCCTGTCACTCACATTTACAAGAGAGGTGCCTTCCAGCTACCTTATTACTTCTCCTAGTCAGAGTGACATAGGTGCTAAATGCAGGACTATGCAGGAGCAGGGAAGACACTGGACTGTTACATGTCTCTTTTGAGGAAAAGGTGGCCAGAGAAAAGTAACCCTCAGGCTGTAGGCTATCAGTTTTGAGAAGGCAGAAATTAATTCAGGGTCTTTGTACACTCTTATGCTATGCTGATGCAAAGTTCATTCTGGACTTTACCTAACCCAGCTTCTGCTGTTTCCCCTCCAGGAGGTTTGAGTATTATATGGCATTGATTCTTCCTATGGAGATAAAAGACTGCAAATAAATTAACATTAAAAGGGATATGCCCTTGGGAAAGCCATTGTCAAAACACTGAGCTAAAGAACATCAGCTTTAAAAGATTTGGCTGAGGTTAGTGTTCTTGATGTCTTAGTATTGTGGCACTGACTGCAAAAGTGAAATTCTTTGTCTACTGCAACATATTGCCCAAGGCACTAACGCTAACAGGATTTAGAACACAAGTATCTTTATGCACAGGCACAGTCCCACTAAAGTCAGGTTATTTCAGGGTTAGGTCCCTGTTTTCTCTTTTTTGAAATTATGCTGCATATCTTTATGTAGTGCTGATGCTCTCTTTAACTGCAAAAATAATTAAAAAAGAAAAAACAGGGACCTAACT
>VZTV01045921.1:0-14166 GCA_013400875.1 Anhinga rufa | reverse complement strand
TGCTTTCCAGCTGGGTGACCCCAAGCATGTCCTGGTGCTTGGTGCATGATTCCCTAGGTTCATGACTTCAGGCTTCTCCTTGTTGAATTTCATGAGGTTCCTGATGTGGTACACAATTTTATTGCACCCAATATTATATTCATCTAACATGATTACTCGTTGCAGTTGGACATGTATGCATAGTGTGGTCACACTAAATTATCACATTTTTATTGTTGTAATTGCAGTGTTCAGGACCTTTGACTTTTAATTAGGTAACCACATTTTTCTTTCACATCTCATGATTTAAAAGGTAAAACAATAATGTAAACTGCCTAATTTGGAAGAGAGGCTGTAGACTACAGTAGGCTGTAGAGAAAACAGTCCTGTTACTTTTTTTGTCCTTTATTTCTGGAAATTCAGATGGAGAGTTTCAAAGACACAAACTAAATTCAGCTACCCATTGATTTCAAATGGGATTTAGGCACTGAAGAACTGCCATTTTTTCTTTAAAAAAATCTGTTCCTCAGTTGTTTCATCTTGAACAGACAGAAGGAGAGAAAACACCAACAGTAAACAAACCATCTTAAATAGAATATTTACTTCTTCCTCTTTAGGCTAAATTCTGTCCACAGGTAATGTGCATGACCTCAAGTGAACACAGTAAGTTTTACAGGACTGTATTAGGGGACAAAAATTGTTTTTTGATTCAGAGGACTATTTTGTTATATGTAAGGTAAAGAAGGGTTTGGAAGGCAGAAAAGTTAGACAATTAATACACTTGTATTTAACTTTACTTGAATCTGGAGTTCATAGTGTCAAATAATGGAATTTATTCATTCATTCATTCATTCATTCATTCATTCATTCATTCCTCTGAAGATAGTAGTAGATTATATGGGCTAGTAGTTAGTGCTCTGGATTATCCTGTCCTTGTTTACTCAGACTCTAAATTACTAAATAATCTGTCCTTCTTTTACCCTACTCTTTTCTAGCTAAATTATTTTTATTATAAATTGATTAGTATAAAACAACATACTCTTATCTCAAATGCTGACTTCCACGAATTTAGAGAAAGACTGAAGGATATATATCCCCCATCAAAGTTATAAACCATATCTTTAAAACATTAGTTTTGTTTAATAAAGGGCACTTTTCTTCTCAGAACATTATATTAGCATGAATCAGATCATGCTGATATTTGCTAATAGTGTTTTTCATAGTTTAAATGTTGCACAAGCTCTAAATTTTTCAGAATATGTCTCAGTAATCACTGTGGCTAGAAATGTTTACAGACCATGTGTGACAGTACTGGAAGAGCTGTTCAGATGGTAAGATACGATTTATGTAGGGAAGTTGAATGGGCAATGACTAAGCTATCCGTCAAAATTTCACATGCTGACTTTTTTTTCAACAAAGTATAGACCCATACACATACAAGGTTGCCTATCTCATCTTTCCATGGACATCTTTATGCAAGACAGTTTATAAATTAAAAGCAGAGATTTTCTAAAATACTTATGAGATGTGGAAGTCATGCTTTGTATATTTATTAGTTTAAAATTATTTAAATATTGCAAGAGCTAAACAGTGGGTGTGGCATATGTCTTGATGTTAATAATCTATAATTCACACTATTTAGTAACCACACCTACTAGCAATTACCTAATTGACAGATGTATGTGAAGTTCCATTTTAGTGACCCACACAGCATAAAGATCTTTTTTTAAAAACACAGAATTTATCTCTTACCCATTTTCCCCCTGACATTCGTGTCTCAATCCTAAACATATGTCTATACATGTAGTTGACAACTCTTCAAACTCGTAAGTAATTTGATACCCCTATACAGCTTGCTATAAGAATCCTCCACAGATTCAGATATGTGTGCTCATCAGGCTTAACTAAAATGGTTGTTAAATAGGTGTCATCAAATTACATTCTTCAGGCACTGAACAGTATCACATCCCAGTCAAATAGGACAAAATATGGTGAACAAAACTGTGCCCTTCTGTAGAGTCAACATGCTTGTCCTAGTTCGCAAGGTAGTAAATGATAGCATGACTCCATAAATGCTTAAAGGTGTCAAAATAATCACTGGGAAAGGCATTTTTGCATACTCAAAAACAAAACATAAATTCATGCTTTTATAATCAGAGAAGTCTGTGATCCTCCAAGATGAATTATTGTAAATTCTGGTGTCCTCATACTAACAGTGAGACTGGAGCTGGAGAAAGGGCCTGAGATCTTCCAAACAGACTCAGGTTTAGGCATCAGGTCTCACTAAAAGTTAAAACAACTGAAATTTGAACTGATTTGAAATTTCAACTGAAATTTGAATTTGAACTGAAATTTGAACTGGTCTTTTGAAATTCTCAATTTTGAATTGAGAGATCAGTCTTTAACAATAAAACAGCAAATAAAAAAATAATGTAAACAATGTAATGTTCACAGTTAAGTGTTGTACTGCTATTTCTTCATCTCTCCCACACTCTTTCCATGACCACTGAATAGACGACTTCTCTCCTCTCTTCTGACTTGTTCTCTTTCTCCAACACAACTCATTAAAAACTGATTTTTTTTTCTGCTTCTTCCTTAATTCAGTCTTTTTTTTTTTTCCTCAGTGATTTTTCCCAGGTCTGCTGAGCTCTCCTTACTTTTCCCACCATCTGGCTAGACAGCTGTTACTGATATCACTGAGTGAGTGAGTTGTGAAAACAGTTGTTCGGAATCTGATTTTACCTGCAGTTCCCATTCTCTATGGGTCTGGAATTTCTGATGATCAGGATAGGTGAAATGAAGTATGAAACAAACTTCAATGCTTTAAAGGAAGCCACTGTGGCACAAACATTTTGTAGAGGCAACATGGATAGGCCCAGTTTAAACAGAAATCATATGAAGAAGCAAGTTGCCAACTATGATGGGATGAAATATTAACTACTTGGTAAATCAAGGGCTGGTTACACTCTCCATGTCAGCTTCATGGCATAGCAGGATAAAGAGGAAGTACAGAGGAACCTTTAACCCAACACTGAAAAATGGAAGTGAAATGAAGCAGCTGTTTCAGCTGCGTTACAGAACAAAAATGCAGAATACCCATATAAAGTGTATAACCTGACTTTGTTCCTCATTTGTTCTGCTTTCTGTTGCCTCCAGTAGACTTCTTGCTCCAATAGGGACCAAGTCCTCACACCCCTGTACTCCACAAAATAAAGTCCAAACTCCAACTCCAAACACAACTGCCTAAATCCTAATGTAATTACACAGGCTGCTGATCATCATGAGGTGAGGATAACACTTCCTCAGAATGTTACAATAATTAAGACTCAGATCCAGGATGCATTTAAGTATGTTTAGCTTCAGATGTACAAATCATTCTGGAGATTTCAGATGGATTCGGATGTATAAATACTTTTTGTGAGATACAGCCAAACAGACAAAAATTTTATAAAACATCTCACCAGACTCTTCAAATTCACTGTTGTATGCATTCCAAGTCTCACTTATGCGGAGCAGATTTTCTTCCATGGCTTGAATGTCCATGTAGGGACAGTTGCACTCTGGGAATCTGGGACCACACTGACACCAGCAGTCATTGTCCTTGCAGATGAACTCCCCCTCTGAATTGCAGGCAATATAGCTCAGAGCTGCCTGGACAAAATGTTCTTGCAGATACTCAGGCAGGATGACCTGAAGACCTGAAGGAAATAGAGTAAGTATTATGTTATTAAATGCAAAGGAATGCTCGAGCCCAACAACTTCCCCAACATATGCAACAAACAGACAAAAAACTCATGAAAAAGGAAACTATATGGCTTTTTAGGGCAATTTACACATCTGTCTAGCTTTTGCAATATGTCATATACTTCCTTTCTTAAGATTTAATTTCAGATATATTCCTCATATTTCCCTCTTAGTATGGAACATCCATTCTACTAACTAGCAACCTGTGTTCCTCAGAGCATTTACTGGTGTAATTTCTTTCTAAGGGGATTGTCAAAAACAGAAAGAAAAGATTAAATCAACTTCTCCTTGTAAAGAATTGCTGAATGAACAGGCTCAGCAGTAAGAGCTCTGCAGTAAGAAATCATGCAGCTGAATTATAATCTTATAAAATTTGGCTGATATTCCATTTCTTATAACACTGGTATTTAATTGCTAGGGGATGGTCAATTGGATGTGATGGGTAGGGCTATAAAACTTTGAGAAAGAAAATTAATTCTTAAATCTACTAAAGGTTTAGCATGGGGAAAAGCTGCAAAGTCTAGATCCCATGGTGTTTCAAAAAACTGCTATGTTGCAAATCCCTTTGTAAAGTGTTTTCACACTTTGCCCTGCCATGGCATGCAGAGGCCTTGCATAAGCATGTCACATTGATGTATCAGAATCACAAAGCAGGTGAATCAAAAATTCAGAATATTTGTGACCAGAAATTTAGACCTACTTATCTGAAAATTTTGACCATTTTTTACGTGATCCCAATTATGGGAATGAGTATTTTATATAGAAGCATTTTAACTAATCAAAAACCAATCAAAAAGCCACTGCAAGGTACATTATAAGTTTTTATTTATGATTTTTTTTTGTTATTTTCTGTGGCAAAAATAATCTGTCTGGAACCAGTGGAGCTTATTTGCCAGCCAAGTAATTCCTCAGCATATGGATTGGTTATTTGTGATGTAGGTTTCTTCTAGGGCCACGAAGATGATCAGGGGGCTGGAGCACCTCTCCTATGAAGACAGGCTGAGAGAGTTGGAGTTGTTCAGCCTGGAGAAGAGAAGGCTGCGGGGAGACCTTATTGTGGCCTTTCAGTACTTAAAGGGGGACTATAGGAAGGATGGGGACGATCTCTTTAGCAAGGCCTGTTGTGACAGGACAAGGGGTAACGGTTTTAAACTAAAGGAGAGTAGATTTAGACTGGATATATGGAAGAAATTATTTACACTGAGGGTGGTGAGACCCTGGCCCAGGTTGCCCAGAGAGGTGGTCGATGCCCCATCCCTAGAAACATCCAAGGCCAGGCTGGACGGGGCTCTGAGCAACCTGCTCTGGTTGAAGCTGTCCCTGCTCACTGCAGCGGGGTTGGACTGGATGGCCTCTAAAGGTCCCTTCCAACCCAAACCATTCTATGATTCTACATAGGCACTTGAACAATTTCATAGAGATTTATCCCTTATTTTTAAGTACATAAAAATTATAGCTGCAACAGTAATTTCATAACCCTTCCCAGTCAAAACTCATATCACAATTGCTAAAACCAGGTTTGTCTGTGCTTTCTTATACCTTACGTCAAAATCTGTAAAAATCTGT
Source organism: Anhinga rufa (assembly GCA_013400875.1). Classification (NCBI taxonomy): domain Eukaryota; kingdom Metazoa; phylum Chordata; class Aves; order Suliformes; family Anhingidae; genus Anhinga; species Anhinga rufa. The sequence continues at coordinate 8,877 of VZTV01045921.1, read as the reverse complement.
TGTTACCTGAATGAACTTTTTCAATGTACTTGTATACTTGTGAAAAGCCTTGAAATTATGAAAGGAAAAGAAAGCCCAGATAAGCAAACTTGAGCCTTGTTCAATTCCTCCATGTTAGGTATGAAATAGTTTATGCAGTTCTGATAATATATTTCTCATAATGACAATCCAATGGCATGCCTCAAACCACTGTCTGAGGGATGCAAAGATTATTTTCTGAATTTTAACTGACAAACATAGTGCATATGCTGGAGACCATTAAAAATCACAAATTATTTCTGGAAACATTTCATTGATTCCCAGTGGAAATTACAAGTTCTTTTAAAAAAAAAAATATATATACCATCTCTGAAATAATTGTATGATTTTATGGCTTTTAACCTATTCTGGGAGAGAGAAAGGAAAGGGAAAAAAACCCCACATAGATGTTTTAAGCAGGAATCACAGAAACACAAAATAAAGATAATCTTTCCCTGACAGACATTGTTAATAATAAGCAACAACTTCACAATATATGTCTAACTGATTTATGAACCAATATGGAAATTTTTTTAAAACTGGAAATAATTGTATTTTTGTGTGTGTACCTGTAACTGCAAATTAAGAATTGTATTCTTCTCTTATTGAATATACACAGAGGTATACACAAGTGTATAAACTGAAGAGAATTTAGTCTGATTTCATAGTAGCAATAATAAGTTGTTCATGCTATATTTGTGTAACTGAAAAAAGCAATTATTAAGGGTCTAATACCCTAGAGAGTGACTTCAGAAATGTTTATGTACCTAATATGCAGGTTGAGAAATGCATCTACTGGAATTAACAAAAAATTAATTAGGAATTATGCCCCTTTTGTCCTTCCTTCCTTCCTTCCTTCCTTCCTTCCTTCCTTCCTTCCTTCCTTCCTTCCTTCCTTCCTTTTCCTTCCTTTTTCTTTTCCTTTCTATTTATTTCTCTCTCTCCTTCTCTTTTCTATTCTCTCTTTTCTCTTTTATCTTTTTTAAATATATAATTACTTTCATTTTTCTAATGAGTGAGATGCCTAACCTTCCAGGTTTTCTTAAAATTCCCAAGAGGAGCCTTTGGACTCTTCATTTAGAGTCTTTGAAAAACTATAACCTGATTCTCCAGTGACTCCATTCATTTCAGTGGGACGACTGCATGAGATGTAAGCTACTACTCAGTGTGTGCAAAGCAAGTTGAGCACACTAAATGTCATTCCCTGCTTGGTGGAATCTATATGAATTCAGGCTGTTTAAAAGGTGTGCAAGTGGTTGCTAAATAGGGCTGTAAAATGTTAACAGCATTATTCAAATTATTTTCAGATGTGTACAGAAATTGTTTCTGTTTCAAAGGTAACATGAGTTACTGACATTTCCTTCACTTTGTCTAGAATGTACTTATTGCACACAGAAAAAAAAATTAGGAAAATGACCTTTTATGAGGTGGAAGAAAGAAAAACAAATAGTGTGATAAATGTCATCCTGTTCAAAAACAAATTAATGAAATTGCACCTACATACCTTGCAATTGAATCTTATTTTCAGGACTCTGAACCAGAACAGAGCTGACAGAATCTAGGTTGTCATAGTTACTGCAGCCAAGAGGACCAGTCCGCGTTTCTGTTACCTGATGGTACGGGAATGGAAAAGGATTTGCTGTATTATTCAAAACAGACTGAGGAGTTCAGAAGCTTGTTTCATAAAGTTCCCCTTTAATTCAGCTGGTGGTACATTTCAGACTTAATTAAGGTGAAATAGCTCATTTTAATTACGAAAAGTATGACTGCAAATGTTTTACCACTACTACAAACTACAGAAAGTGCTATTTCTATTGCAGGGATTCCTTGCAAATACTTTAGCTGACCAACAGTCTAAAGATGATTTATTTCTTCATAGCTGTGGGAATTAGAATGAGTTTAATAAAAGTGATTCATAAAAATGAGGACTGCAATTTTCACTGAAGAAACTTGTGTACATGGCAAATCCTTGTTGGAACCATGGAAAAACTTTGACTTTTGTGTAGCACAGCAGGATCCAGAAGTAAAAACCTTTTATGAGCTGTATTTATTATGGTGTTAATGGTGGGATATTTTTCATCAGAAAAAGGCCTAAAATAAGATTAGACATAAAACTCTAGACATCCTGCCTATTGTAATCTCTGAAATCATGACCACAGAATAAAAACATAGCTTAATCAATAAAAACAGAACCACCACAAGTAGATCTCTAGCTTAACAGTTGAGGATTGTGCTTGACAACAGGCAGTTAGTTAAATGAATGAATAATAATAATTAAAAAAGACAACAATGGAATATTATAGATAATTCTTAAGTGTCAACAAAATAATTATAAAGTTTAATTTCTTTTTTAAATGTTATTCTAAGAGAAAAAAAAAAGGGGTCTAATGTAATTTCTCACCAATGAAGCACTGCAACTTTTGAAGCACTACTGTGATGCCCAGAGGACAGGCAAGCAGCTCCACAGCAGACAAGGCAGCACCTCAGTTTGTTGTTTCTTTTTTTTTTTTGTCTGTATAGGGAGTCAAGGAAAAAACCCAAACCCCTACATTAGACAGGTGTAATATGATCTCACTTTTTTTAAACTGGATTTGATGCTGTAGAAAATTTGTGGGTTTGTAGTTCCTTCTCCTTTATACCAAGACTAGGCAGAAAGAAGAAAGCAGAAGTGGAATAAAAGTAATACAAACAGAGCCATAGCAGGAAATGCTAGCCATGGAATATTATCCCAGTCTCCTTTACTGCCAAGTATACTTCCTCTATCATACCCTCTCCCAAACTGCTCCCAGCCACTATCCTGGAACTTAGCTTTCTTCCTTTTACCATCTCAGAAATTGTGTCCATATTTACCCTTATTTGGTGATCTGCCTCAGTTTTGAATACAACCACTTCTATCTTCTGTTCCTTCAGGTATTGCATTCTGCTCTGGATCTCCTGGAGAGTAAGCCTAAATTATGGGGTCAAGGAGCTCATTTCCAAAAAACACACCTCCATTGAGCTGCCGACTGACATGCATACAGACAACTAACTTTAACTCTTACGAACAGAACGAAGCTTGCTATTTTAACAATCTGTTTTGAAAGGAATATGAAGGTTTACTAAAATAATGCATGAATGTTCATGCTGCTTAGTAATGCCTGGCTCTCTTACAGCCTGTGTTACCGCCAGCATGTGTGAGTGACTGCAGCTGGATCATGCTATTCCTGAAACCACCAAGATTTCACATTTTCCAAGATCTGCACTTTTGTAAAGTAAATACAAAATCTTAGGCTCTTCCAAGCTCTTGACACCTTCCATCACTTTAGCGTTCCTGAGAGTGGAGGAGACCCTTTGCAATGCCAGCAGCCCAAGGAGAGGACACACAGAAGTGGCTTCAGCCAAATCTGTTAGCACAGTGCCAGCTGCACAAGGAAGTGAGACAGTCAGGATGTCTCTTCACTGCACACATTTGGCAGTCTTTAATATTTATGACAGGGCCAGATTTACTGTTTTTTTCTTAATCATCCTGAATCAGCACAGAGACTCTTGCATGGGCATCAGATGTGGCTTGGACATGGCTGGAATGACAATTTTGATTTACCTGTGATCTTTCAGTTCTCTCCTCTCCGAACATGTGATGTAAAATTCCATTCTAAAATTTCATTTTTGTGTAGTACCCCCAGCCCATATACAGAATCCTAGTCTGTTTATATAATAACAAAGACAATCAGCTACATTAAATAAGATAAATAGCCAGAAGGCAATAAAAGAAGGGGGAATGTTGTTATGAGTTTTATCTTAGTTCTGAAAGATTATTCTTAACATCTATGAAATTCTTTATTTAAAGATCCATTTCACAGAATCACAGAACGGTGGGGGTTGGAAGGGACCTTGAGAGATCAACTTGTCCAGCCCCCCTGCGTAAGCAGCACCCCCAGAGCAGGGGCACAGGACCGTGTCCAGGCGGGGTGGGAATGGCTCCAGGGAAGGAGACTCCACAGCCTCTCTGGGCAGCCTGGGCCGCTGCTCTGGCACCCGCATAGGAAAGAAGTTTTTTCTCATATTTCACACACTTCCCGTGTTCCAGCTTGTGCCCGTTGCCCCTTGTCCTGTCATCGGGCACCACTGAAAAGAGTCCAGTCCCATCCTCCTGACACACGCCCTTCAGATATTTATAAGCATTGATAAGATCCCCCCTCAGTCTTCTCTCCTCCAGGCTGAACAAACCCAGGTCTCTCAGCCTTTATTTAAGTGTTGGGGTTTTTTTATATTATTATTATTCTTTTCAACCATTTGTGTATAAGGCAATGCAGCTTCATAAGGTTATATGACATGTAGAAACTATAAAGACAATTTTACAATTCCTATGCATTCTTATTATTTTTATGCCTCCTGAAACCACAAAATAAGGAAGGTCAGTAAGTAGCTTTATAATTTTTTTGTCCCTTTTTGTTCATGCCTCTTCATTCTTCATTTGGATTATGCAAGATATAGGTAGAGACTACCGTTGTTTTGCTTATGGGAGTGAAATCACTTGGTGTATTTATGTGTGTCAAGAGGCAGAATGGAGAAAAATCATCATTAAATGGCTTTTTAAACTTTTTTTTTAGAGACTGGTTATATAAATCCACTGATTCAAAATCAAACTATATATATGAGAAATACAACACAGATTTTGAGATGATTTACAGACACTTATGGTTGTAATAAGAAAGAAATAAATATTGTTCTAATAATAGCATTAATAAATAATATTCTATTAGTAGAGCAATACATAAGGACCTTTTTCAAACAGTATGCTTTCAGTCAGTTCTATATATTTTAATTATTCATTTTACTTTTCCAAGTACCCTAGCCTTCCTCTGCCAATTCCTTTGCTCTGGTACTCTTAGCTTCTGCATATAAAATACATTGCAAGAAGAAAATCAAAATATATAGTCCCAACATATAGCAAAGAAAGACTAAAGCAGATAAAAGTCATCCAAACTCCAACTTTCCATGGATGATGCTTCTAGTCAGAGGTCAAAGTCATGTAGTTACATATGCTTTTTTATACTCTGTACAAAACCTACTCAACAAAGATTGTAAATGAGAAGAAAAATTTGAGTAGTTGGCAAATAAAAGCCTCAAATTTCTGTCAAATTTTCTGATCAAATGAAAGGATTTGGGCTAACTCATTTAGTTACAAAGCATACTATAGAGGGAAAACCAAAAAGTTCCAAATGTATTAATTCTGGTTTGATAAAAGTGTTACTGAAATCACTGATGATTTTACATTTTCTGTTTCAGGAACAATAGAAACAAAATTGGAAAGGCAATGTCACTTCTTTAATTGTCTTCCAAACAGAGAAGTGTGACTATATTCAGTCCCAAGATCACAGCTGAAGTGTTTTGTCTGAAAGTGTACAATAAAAGATAAACCAAAGACAGGAGAGGGAAAGGTAAAATGTAAATGCAAAGAGTATGCTAAGATACTAGCATAGTCCAGAAGTGATTGCATATGAGCAAAGAGCATCATAACCACATGCTTGTTTTGAGAGCATGAGAGGCCTGCAGTCCATAAAGGACGCTAACTCACAAAGCAAAATACCACAGAGCAAAGTTATTTAATAACCAAAACCCCCTAAGAACCAGTAACAAAATATGTGTGAAACCATCTGACATGTACCAGGCAGGCTATTCTCAAGTGCCTTGTTTTCAAAGATTATCACAGAATAGGTTTCCCTGGGCAGCAGGGTTTTCAGTTCCCAGAAATAAACTATAACATTTGGCATTAATGAGACAAATGTCTACAGTTTTCAGTCAGTTAAACCTCATAACCATGGTGATAACGACCCGATTATAAGTGCACTGAGAACATACCTCCTAGCACTTAAGCAGGGCTGAATTCTTGTGATATCAGTGGGTAGTATTTCCCTGGGAAACAGTGTGCTTTTTTTTGTCCATGATAATTAAGCCTATAGAAGGCTTTCCTAATAAAAGAGAAATATGTTTTTTCAGAGATTTTTTTTTTCCTGGAGTGTCCTTTTAAATGCTCGTAGCTAATATTCTTATTGGAATATTAGAGGTAGTGTGCTGTCTTATATAAAGGACTATGCTCTTCAGCAAGACTCTTTAGAAATGTATTTGGCTTCTAATGAAGATAACTAAACCAACACAAAGGAGAATGAGACAGTGTTAGTCACTTCAAAAAAGACGGCTGCATTCATATGTGTATAAACCCCTTCAATATTTTAAACATTAAAATGATGATTTAGAGCAAATTCATCGTATATGCATGACTACTCATGGAAGAAGGACTCTTCTGAATGATTGGTGCAGACAGACGAATTGGAAAAAGTATGGGGGGAAGGGAAACCTGAAGTCTTTAGGATTCTCCTGTATGATTCTCCTACCAACCTCACCTTCAGGACTTGTCTTCCAGCCCATGTTCCCACACATTGTCATCCCTGCACATTCTGCAGTCATTTCACCTAAAAAAAAGTTGATCAAATGAATAGGAACTAAATGTACTTTCTATTTAGAAGTGGTTCTCCTGCCAACTTTCATTTTTTTCCCCTCAGGCTCGACAGTTTTTCACAAAAGCACCTTTCTTTCAGCACTTTCCTTTACCACACAATAGTTGCTGCTCTGCTGTCCTACTTGTGACATTGAGCATATTAAAAGAATCCCACTAATTAGTGTGTAATTAAAATAAATCAAATCTGCTGAATGTTCCAAGCACTGATACTTGTCATTCTACCAGCTAGATGACATTTCCGAAGAAAGTATAGACAAACCAACAGCACCCACAAAGTTAGGGGTTGGATTAATGTTTTACATTTTATTTTTTACAATTGCCAGCATTCTAAAGCAATACCTTATAGGCATGTAACATTTTCAACACATTTTCTAGCAGCAGTATTAATAACGTAGAACTGCCTTTTTAATTTGAAGAGCCCACTAACTCAGGAGCCCTGGCACTGCTCCCATCTTATTTTTCTATCATCTGCTGTTGTAAGATGGAACAGAAACAGTAAATTTGATCTTTCTGTAAATTAAATCAACTGCAAAATTTCTATTAACTTCATTAGAAATGGAATAAGGACTTCTTTCAAATTTTTGGGCAAGGAGACAACTTTCGATTTCACTGAATGTAGCAATAAAACTGCCCAAGAGAACAGTGTAATCCCTCCATTCCCTCTCCTTTGTTTCTACACTCTCAGGAATTTATTGTGAACTAGACTACTCCATTACAACAACAATGAACTTGAAATATATTACCCCACATAAAGCATAAAATACCTCAGAAATCAGAATATTCTAGGAATTGGAAATAAATTCAGACTATTTGAATTCTGCTCTGTTGTTACATACTTTAAAAATATTATCATTTTTTAAGGCTGTTTAGGTTCATCTGATAGGGAACAATCACCTGTCTGTTCAAGTCTATTCCCCGCTATCTCAGAGAGCAATTTATTATCTGTAAATTTCAGGTGAACCCACAAGATCATCAAAACAAATATTTAAATCAATGCTGTGCCACAGGAAAATTAGACAAGACACCAAGACTGTCAGAAATGCCTCAGCTCTCAGCTAGCAGGAAATATATATAGGTTGAACTAACTTCTAAAGATACTTGAGTTAGGGGTCAGGAAGGGAGGAGGAAATTATTAGTCCTTATGCTGTTTTGTAATGCTGACTCTGCAGACTGTGCAACACTCCTGAGGCTATGGAAGTCGAAAGTGAGGATTTACCCCAGCTGAAATCACTGGCAGTGTTGACAATTCTGGCATGAGAGCCACAATTTTCCCTTTTCAAGGACATTTTAAATCCACTGCTTGTCAGACAGCATGTTCCCTATGCATCCTTATGTAAAGCAACAGGGAACTTTGCAGGAAATAAGGCTGCTGGCAAAGCAGACAGGGCAGCGGTAACCAGAGCTTTTATTTCCAGCACTTTCAGAAAACAAGGTTGCATCAGCCTTATACAGAGAATAAGGACAAGCATTCTCTCAGAAAGAACAAGCTATATCTTTTAATTCATCTTGAAGAATAGATGAGAGTGAAGTTCTCTTATGGAGAAGCAATAGACTTAGCAAAAACGTAATAAAAGCTGAGTATTTTGTTTCAGTTTACATTTAGATACTTCTGCTTGCCCACATTTTACTGAAATTAATACTAATATTATTTTTTCACAACTTTTATTGCCTGAAGAGACAGATGAGTAACAAACAATAAATGAAATCTATATATTTTGTTTAAAAGATAAAATTACAAAGAGGAGAGCAAGATACAAATTAAAATAATATTTCATGTTCATAAAAATCTCAAGGTATCTGCAGAGAGCAAAGGCAAAAAAAGCTTACTGAAGTAAAGCCCAATTCCTAACCCTCCATACTTTTCCAAATGTAAATCCATTACTATATAAAGGACAAAAAGTTCTAAAGAAATCTTGGGGCACATACTGTAAAGGGAGACCATCTACCTACATTTAGCCCAACTGCAAAATCCCATGCAAAGAATTCCCAAGAGTATTACGAATAGGATTTATATCTTCATGTCTCAGTTCCAATATGCAATGCTGAGGCTACTGGGATTTTTAACTGTATCCCCATTAGTTTCGAGAAGACAGAATGATTTGGCTATTCATAAGACTCATGGATATTATTAGTCATAATAATACTGCAGTTGAATGGAAAATAATTTTCTTAGGTTGGGAAAGAGTGAACAAAAAAATATAGTCCTTCCTGAATCAGAATAAAAAGTTAAACTTTTCTTTTTCTTTGTGAAGCAAGAGGAAAAGTAAGTTTAATTCAGTATAAAAGTTATCTTGGTATAATTTGGAAATAGAAACTGACCTTTACTGTGGTCAGTTTTAGAAATTATATATATATAATAT
>VZTV01045919.1:0-29289 GCA_013400875.1 Anhinga rufa | reverse complement strand
TGCAGCATTACCTGTCTCCTGTGAGCTGTGCGCCTGGGGCCTACAGCAGGACAACCAACTGAAGTGGTTGCATATAAACCTGCTGTGCCTTGAACACATTCAGACTCAGACACTCACAGCCTGCTTTTGGAATAAAAAACAGTGGTAATGAGAGGGCCTCTAGACATTTTCTGAAAACTACACTGTAGCTTCCAATTACGTTCAAGCGATGCATTTTAATAGCTACCTTCTTCAGTGGAGTAAAAGTTTCCATTTGTGCTAACTTTGACATGATAATAGGAAAGAAAAGTGTATGTTTGCACTCTTCATTACTACTTTACCAGCCTAAGAAAGTCTGATGGAATACAGGCTTTAATCACAACAGAGATCAAGAGCAAACAAACATTCATTTCAGAAAAGCCATAATTAAGGAGAAGAAAGGAAAGAGCACCATCACCATCAAAAACACTTGGCCTTCACAACAGAGTGTTAGGTCACTGGCCAACAAACAGCTGACTTTAAATAGTATAAATGTGTACAGTGAATAAATAAAAGCCAATTGAGGAGTTTAGTGCAGATTGTGCAGAACAAGTGGGTGATCAGGGAAGATTTTAAGAGGCTTTTCTTTTTTTAATATGTAAACATATAATTCAGGAAGGACTCCCTCTCTTCAGATGCCTCCTTAAAAATCATTCTTCTCCCGTGTGGACAACCAACTTCTTTGCTCCCATTTCTGCTACAGAAGCAAACCTCTTCTTGACAAACCTCTTCCACAGGCTGCAGTGAAGGATCTCACTTGGCATTACATCTCTCCAGTGTGACTGCGGGCTGCCACCAAACCCAGACACCTTCCTCCCAGCAAGCCTAATTCAGCAATCCCATGGCCATAGGGAAAGGTGGTTCAGCTGCCGATTTAATGTAAAACTATGCTTTTTGGGGTGCAGGTTCAACAGAAAACCAACTATCCAGCTCATCCTGCAGCCACACAGTGACTGGGACTGCTGCAAGGAAAGCAGCAGCAATGGAGCTGGTTTGGGGAACCCAGACCCCACCTTTGGCAGCCGTTTGCAGTTGCACCGTCTGTGAGAAAACACAAAACCAGACTCTCAGATCTTCTCCAGCACCTGCTACTCTACCAAGCTCCTTTGTCAGCCCCGTCCGTTGATCACACCAGAGAGAAGCTGTTTGTCCTCGCTTTCTGAAGTCAACGCCAGTCAGCCTGCTTCAGACTGCATTTTGTTCAGGGGTTTACCGTGACACCATTCTTGCTTGCAGCTTTACAAGTGAGCATCTTTTCCACCTTCCACCCTAATGTGACCTACATAAACACACTAGTTTCTTTTAATCCTTCCAATACAAAGTCAAGCAGTTAATTGGGATTAATCCCATTTGACTAACTACTGAGAAGTGACGGTTACAATGAAAATATTTACAAGTACATGAATACGTACTATCAACGGTGACTCTCTTCCCTTTCCACTGCAGATAGCTTGTCTCAAAGTGACACATTGCTGTCTCTTGTTCAGAGATGTGCTGTCTTTACAAGGTCTGGGATCCCAGGTGCAGAACAAGTATCAACAGATCACAGAACAGGCACAACACTCCATACAAGTCACAGGACCAGCGGTTGCAAAGAGCTGTGGCTCTGTACTACCAGAGATGCAGATACTCAAGAAGGGGAGTGTGAGGCAGGGCTTTAATAAGATGTGTGGCTTCACAGCCCACCTCCACCTTCAGAAGCTCTGCACAGCAGTACTCTAACCCTACACGATCGCCTCTGGGTGCTTCTGCAATATAAAAGCTACAGAATGTTTCTAGATATCAGAGAGAACAGTTAGCTCTGGACAAAGATAAAAAAATTTTGCAAGCTCCAGGCTTGCCTGGGGTTGGAGGGTGCCTGTCTCCTCCCAGCAGGGTGCTGGGCCATCCCAGCTGGAGGGAGCTCCTTCAGAGCCAGTCTCCACATTGGCTCATGCACCTTGGCAAAAGATGTATGCAAGAGGCAAGTCTGGGTTAGATAGTGGGTCTGGAGCAGGAGAGATGACCTGTTTTATTTATGTGTGTTATCTCAGAAGAGATAACATGCCCCTGAGCTGTCAGCTTCACCTGAACTCACCTTGAGACTAGATAAACTATGAAGTTGGGAACAAGATTACAGAGCAAACAAACCCCAAAGCAAAGTTTTTATCTTCCCCAGAAGCCTACCTGCAATTTTTTGGTCATCTAGCTGCCAGAACTAGGGGGACAAGGTTCGGAGAAACACTCATCCAGCAACTAGTAACAACTGTCTGATTCTGGGTCAGAAACTAGCTGGCAGAGAGAATGCATTCTTGGTAAATCCATTCCTCACTCCCCCTTCAGGACTGCTCCTCTTTGGGCACACTCTGTAGCTTCCTCTCCTTCTGTTCAACCTCTCATGTTTATACTTTAAACCTGATTCACATTGCTGTGCAAGAGCTACAGTCGTGTTGCCAATGGGGGAAAGGGATGAATTGAAAATTATAAGATGTTAAAGCAGTCCCCAGATGAGAGCTATCAGAGGAAATACTCACTCTTCATAACTGTATGAAGTCACTGTCTCTAGCATGCTATCAACTGTCTCCTCCCTTTTTAGGCACGACTCTGGGATTACACAGGCAAGAGGCTGACTACAAATACTCTGTCCAAACATCCCTTCACACCTCCCTGGCCACATGCCCCTCTTTTGGAAGTGTCAGGAATTTTCTAGCATCACAGAAGTGAAACTTGATGCTTCCTATGAAAGTCAAACTAATACTTAAAAAACCTCACTTGAAACAGCAGATTTGAGACTACTCAGGAATGTTGTAGTCATGAGAGTCTAAAGGTACAAAAGCAAGGCAGGATCTGCAAGAGGACACATCTAACAAAGGATATTACCTTGCCCTCAAACATTGCTGAATGTATTTAGTGCATTCACAGATTCTCTCAGAGGCCTCAGGCCTGCAACTGGAGCTCAGTTTCTGCCTGGACAGATATTTGACTAAAATCAGGCTGGTGGGCAGAGGACTCCTCCTCCAGGGTCCGATTACAGGGCTGGAGACAAAAGCTTTTTCATGCATGTATGCGCATACACTCACAAGGTTAAGGCAATTTAACAGGGGGAGTGAGGTAATTTATCATGCCTGTGTTTAACTGTACGTTCTAGTGCAAAAGTGCTTGCTCAGGGAGCAGGGGCAGCCTTTGCTTAAATGCCTCATGTGGCTCTCCTGGAGGCCCAGCTGAATGCAACCCCCCAGCTCGTGGTTTTCTGTTAAGAGCAGCCCTGCACAGCAGGCCGGCTGTTCAGACCACAAACACAGTGAAAACAGTTGGAGCTTTTTGCCTGTCCTAGCCCAGAGACTCAAGTACAGATCCTGCCCGCAACAGGTGGATAGATGCAGTCACCATTATCAAGGGAGGGGGGAAATCGCACAGTAACCTATACCAGCCCTTGCAAGGTTAGACCAGTTTAAAGCTCAGTAATTGAGCCCAGCAACCGGACCATTAGAACATAAGACACAGATTCTGCATATTTGGCTAAAGTGGTTTTTAAAAACAAAACTTGCTTCCAGGTTGGTTTTTTTGGGGCTTGGTGTTTTTTTTGTGGGATTTTTTTTTCTAAAAAAAAAAACCCTGTCCCTCTGTTCTAGTTTGTCACTTCCCCAACAGCTGAAGGGATTAAACAATTTAAATTCTGTTATTAGTGGTTTGCAACAAGATGGTTGGCTCTGCATTACTAGGATGGCAAAACCACAGCAAACAGGTCAAATGATGCCAATCAGTATTTACGAGACCCCATCTGGATACTGTGTCCAGCTTCAGGCCTCCCTACAAGAAACTCCCATAACTGGAACATGTGCAGCAGAGGGCAGACAAGATGGTGTTGGGGCTGGAGCACAGGGTGAATGAGGAGGGACTGATAGCAGGTTTACTCAGCCTGGGGAGGGGAAAGCAAAGGGGAATCTAACTGCTGCTTACAACTATCTAAAAAGGGGGTAGAGAGAGAAGACAGAGACAGACCCTTCTTGGGCCCACACAGCAGAATGGAAAGAGGCAACAGGCACAAGCTGCAGCAAAGAAAATTCCCATTAGCTAGAAGGAAAAAATATTTTCCCTCACAGTGAGTGCAGCCAAACTCTGAACCAGGGACCAGAGGTAAGAAAAATTTCTGTCCTTGGAGGTTTCTGAAGCTTACCTAGCCAATGCTCTGAGCAACCTGACCTAAATTTGAAGTTAGACTTGCTTTGAACAGGTGTTGGACTGGAGACCTCCCACAAGTCCCTTCCAGTTAAAGTTTTCCATTATTCTGTGAAAAAAGCCTCAAGATAGTGACTTCTTGAATTGCTCTACCTACATCACAAGACCACATCTAGGTGCCGAGCTGGCATCATCTTGCTTGTGAATCTCCAGATGAAGGTTTAATACATACAGGTCTTATCTGCATAAACTCCTTTCCCAGTTTTATCACAGTTTCCCTGGGCCTCTCCACACAGGCAAGCCTCACAAAGGAATGCACGACCATCCCAGAAACTCAGCCAGCGTCTTTCATCACCTCACGGAATCACTGAAGCCTTCAATTATGCTACACTTTTCAAGTGTGGTAATTAGGGAGCTACAATTTGATCTTTGAGATGATACTGCAGTATGTTTCTATGAAAACATTTATTTTTAAAAGTTCATTAAAATGTTTTGCCATCCAGAACACACAATGGTTACTAAAACCAGCCATTATGAAAACCAAGCTCACCGATATTTACCTTGCTTTAAGTCACCTAATAAAGAACATCCACTCCAGCCTGTGGGGAATTTCACCAGGTCTCAAAACAAGGGACTGCTCTGGTCACCTTCCTCTCACTCATTCCCATGGCACAAATGAGGCTGGAGGAAGACCAGGAGCATCTCTCAGCGCTCCAACCCAAGCATCTGCCAGGCTAGGGTGCAAAGGGCTGCAATCCCTCATCAGGTGCAAAGAACCAGGACAGCGAGGAAAAGACCGTGCCCAAATACAGCATCTGGAGGTAGAAACTGGGCTGAGGTAACCAGAACCACTTTTATCAGAAATGTGTGGTTTCTACATCACCTGCATGCCTAGAGAAGTCATTTCCTAACCTTGAGTGCAACAGAAAACTCAAGCCTCTGCTGATCAATCTGGGTTTGTCTAGATACCAGTCAGTAGGAGACAGGTCACTCAAGGGTCAGCTGCTGATAGGGCAGGAGCTGCTTATAAACACATCCAGGTATCATTATTGGGGTCAACACAGATAAGCTGATCTTCAGGTTAAGTAAGTTTCTTTCACAAGGTGATCTTGGGGAAGTCTCCCAAGTTCAGCATATCAAAGTAACACTAATAGAAGGCACACACAGGGATTTAAAAATCAGAATAAAAGCCAGGGCTGACAGTGGAGCCAAGACCGGTCTCTCTATGCCCAGGAGAGGGAACTGATCCAGCGTTAGAGCCTGTAGAGGCCCTGGAAGCTCAGTCAATCTGTCTAGAGAATGTACAGGACACTCCACCTCCAAATTATTCCCACCCGAGGAGCAACAAGGATCCTCTCCTCCTTCTCCCAAACTGATGTCGGCTGTAGGCAGCCTGCCAGGCACCCCACTAGAGATGAGGGAGGAGGGAAATCTTTGCACGAAAGCCTAGGGGCAGTTTGGCACGCAGGGCTGGAGACAGGAGCAGCTTACCCCCCTTGTGGGGCAGGAAGAGGCAGGGAAACCGGTTATGACCCGAGGAACGCCCCTCCACCACTTACTGTATAAGATGGGGCATTGGTGGACCCCCTGCCTAATTACAGGGTACTCAGGGATCCCCTGAATTCACAGACACATTCACCTTATAAGACAGGAGGGGAAAGTCTGCCGGGGTGGGTGGGAGGTGCTCGCTGTTGTAGGACACAGAGGGAGGTGCCCCCTACAACCTGGGGGGAAGGAAAGAAGTGTCCATCTCATAAGTAAAGGGGCAAAGAGTCCCCTTACAGCCTGCAGGAGAGGAATTCCACTTATGGGATAGGAGGGGCGTCCCGTACAGCCGAAGGAAGGGAGTTTCCATTGTTAGATAGGAGAGTGAGGGGTCCCCCGCAGCCTGCCAGGGGTTCCCCTTCACAAGGCAGGGGGGCATAGAGTCTCCTGCAGGCTGAGGGGAGACCCCCCCCATGAGACAGGAGACATGTGAAGCCCCCTTTGCGGGGCGCACACGACCCAGGGGGAACCGCGGGCCACTGACAGGTCTTCAGCCCCTGACAGGGGGACGGGGAGGGGTTGCGGCTCCTACCGGCTGCAGGAGGCGGCCGAGGCGGCCGCACCGGGGGTGCTGTCCGCCGGAGGGGAGCGGCTGGCGCGGGCCTCGGCACTGGCCCTGCCCCGTCTCCGCCGAGGGGGCTTCTGGCCCACGGGCTCTGCCTCCATGGTGAACGCGTCGCGGCGGGGACAAGACCGAGCCTCACCGCCTCCGCTCGGCGGATAATGGCGGCGGCGGCAGCGGCGGCGGCGACGGACCGGCGGTTTGAAAATGGCGGCGGTAACGGCGGCGGCCAATCAGCGCGGCGGGAGGGGCGTGTTGCTAGGAGACGCGGGGGCGGGGCAAACGGGGAGGGCGGCTCTGAGGGAAGCTGGGCGGGCTGTCGCCTCCCCCCCGAAGAGCGCAGCGCCCCCTAGCGTCCCGCGGGGTGGAAGGACCCCGGCTGGGGGGAAACTGAGGCACGGAGCCGTTGTGCCCGGCCGTCGCCTGCCCTCTCCCTCCCGGCCCGCGCTGTGCTCCCTCTCCTCCCGTCCTCCGTCCTTCTCCTCAGCCTTTTCTCCTCAGCGAACGCAAGGCCAGCACCCTGCGGCCCCGGGGATGGCAGCAGCGTCCTAGTCCCTGTCAGAAGGAGGCAGAAATCAAAAAGGCATTGGGGGAGAAACAACTCCCCCTCCTCTAAAAGAAAACTCGTACCTCAGAAATCGGCTCAAATCTCAAAAATTTACCTCAGACACCCACGACAAACCACACACAAGCGATTTGGATGCGGTGTGAGCTTGGGGGTGTCCCCTGGGTGCTTGAGGCAGCGGTTTGCTTCACAGAGCTGCCTACCCACGCTCCCCGGCCCCTTTTCCCTCTCGTTTTTACAGGGTTTTCCTTCTCCCCCGACGACACGGGATGTGCCTGGGCCAAGCCATCCCTGTGCAGCATCACACATAGAATGGCAGACTGACAGAATCACAGAACGGCAGGGTTTGGAAGGGCCCTCCGGAGCTCCCCCCGTCCAGCCCCTGCGTGAGCAGCACCCCCAGAGCAGGGGCACAGGACCGCGTCCAGGCGGGGTGGGAATGGCTCCAGGGAAGGAGACTCCACAGCCTCTCTGGGCAGCCTGGGCCGCTGCTCTGGCACCCGCACAGCAAAGGGGTTTTGCCTCAGATTTCAGTGGAACTTCCCGGGTTCCAGCTTGTGCCCGTTGCCCCTTGTCCTGTCGTCGGGCACCGCTGAGAAGAGCCCAGTCCCACCCTCCTGACACCCGCCCTTCAGATCCTGATAAGCACTGAGGAGATCCCCCTCAGCCTTCTCTTCTCCAGGCTGAACAAGCCCAGGTCTCTCAGCCTTTCCTCCCCAGGGAGATGCTCCATCCCCTGAGCATCCCTGTGGCTCTGCGCTGGCCTTGCTCCAGCAGCTCCCTGTCCTTCTGGCACTGGGGGCCCAGCACTGGACACAGCACCCCAGCTGCGGCCTCCCCAGGGCAGAGCAGAGGGGCAGGATGGCCTCCCTCGCCCTGCTGGCCACTCAAAGGAAGAAGGTGGGATCTTCACCTCCTGCTCACCGGTGAGGGGAGGGTGAGATCTCACAGGCTGTGGTCCATCATCGCTGAGCTGCACCATGTCCTGGCACAAAACCACTGTGTAAATGGTTTACAGCAGGGTCTTCAATTCTGATAGTGCTGGCGAAAAGCAGACGCCTTGGCTGGACAGATGTTGGCAAGCAAACCCCAGAAACTGCCTTGAAAAGCCATCAGGAGCCCTCACAGTTCCCCCCGTCCCACTTCGGGTTAAGTGGTGCTTTGAGCAAGACACTGGGTGAAAGTTTAGACAAGCTCAGGTGAGGGTATCGATTGGAAACATGTCCCACTTGGCTGAGATTTTTCTTTTTCCTCCATTTCAGCCTGTTCCCTCTGTGGAAAGCGGCTGTCATGGAAGGGATGGGGTCTCTCTCCTCATCGGGTAGCAGCCCCAACCATTCCCTATAAAAAAGGGTGGGTTACAGTTTATCATTGCGTATAAATTGGAAGTATCTCCTCTGGAGTGCAAATCTGTCTTTAGACCAGACAGTTTTGGCAGAAAAATCTCCCTTTAACAATGCTGGCACCCCAGGCAGCTCTGCTGGAATGGCCTTTTACAGTTTATCATGTTGATTTCAGTCGCAGGTTGATCTCAACTTCTGTGTAGCAGTTGGATGAAATGCTTTGAAACCCATTAAAAACCCCACATATGCACAAGGCATTTCACTGGACTTGGCTGTATTTTAGTAATGAATCAGAAATGGATTCTTCAGAGATACTAAAAACCAAGTCTACCTTTTGAAGTGGAACCTGCAGCTCGATTCAGAAAAGTAGATGCCCCCTCTTTAAGCTGAATACAGCAGCCTGCCAAAAGGCTTAACATAACCACATGTGAGACAAAGATTGGAAGGTTTTAGAAAGAAGTTGTGCTTCTATTTTGAAATGCACCATTGGGATGGGAGAAAGAGTAAGCATACCTGATTCACTGGGCTTACTCTCAGCAGAGTATGCCAGAGAAGTCAGACTCAGCACTGGTATTATGCCAAAGCTAAGGGAATTAATTTTGCTTATTTTATTCCAGTGCAGACTTAACATGACAAAACTGTGAAGTTTCTATTTTTGTTCAAACCTAAACAGTTTAAACAGTTTAACAAGTTTGTATTGCCTCACTTGGTGTTTCATTTATATTGGCTTATAGTTATTGATAGACATTCATACCCTTCATCTCTACCAGCCAAATTCTTTCACTTCTTTCCAGTCATTCTCCACAGCTGTCTCCTACCCCAGAGGCCTTCCCTGCTCAGCTGAACCCTGGTTTCTGCAGCAGCCATCCGCAAACTGGTGCATCCTTTTGCTTTTGAAAAGCTTCCAGTCTTTCAAGACCTCCTGTTTTTTTGCATTCTGCAGTGGCGGCACCTGCATCCCTGAGCACTGCATCCTCCCTGGTAGAGCAGGCAGTGAGCCATGGACTTATCAAACAACTTTTCCATCTAGTTGGAGAACTCAGCGCAGACACTGATGATCTGAGGGGTGCTTGTGGCAGGCCTTCTCTGCTGAAACTCTAGGTGTGTAGGCCACGAGGGCAAAGCATATCTGAGGATGTGGTCGCTGGGTGTGTCTCTCTTGGTGAAGTCAATAGTGAAGGCTCTGTTAAACCAAGGATGCCCTGGGAGAGGACACCACCCCACCAACAGGTTCAAGCGGGATGCTGGGTATCCAGGTTGCAGTTGGTGAAGTCATAGATCTATGACATGGCCGCCTTGTCTCCTGTGGAGTCTGAGCGCTCCAGGGTGAGGTGGGAGGTCAGAACGGAGCTGCATGTGGAAGCTCCCTGTCTTCTTCAAGTCAATTTGCAGATCTACAGCTTGGATCTGAATGTCCAGGAACCCTTGCAGGATCCACCGATCAGCAGGCAGTAGAAGGGGGTTCTGAGAGACTGCTACAGATGAGTATTCAATCCAAATGTAGACTGTTGAAGGCCACACTTCATTCAGAGTCAATCACAATTGGATTGAGCTGTGGCCAGACTGGGGAGGAAAACATGCCCTGAAATCTGAACTCAAGCAGAGTCAGGTCTGCCGTGTTATTGACTTCTGTCACATGTTTCAGTTTACACATTCAAGACAAAGAAAGTCTCCATCCATCTTCAAGCAGCAGAAGTGTCACAGCACTCAAAATGCCTCCCCTCTGCATCGATTGTGCTTTATCTGCCATTTTGGAAGTCTCATCAACCGGTGCCCATATCCACCATTACCTTCCCAGGGGTGCAGCAGTCCCAGACTGTTGGCAGCATCTCCCTTCCCACTCGCTGTGACAGTAGAAGAGTAGACACCAATCTGAATTTCAACCATAGTGAAACACGTTGGTTGGAGACCGTAGTAAAAGGGAGGTCAGGTGGCAGTGGAAAGAGAGGAACAGAGCAGGGAGAAGTAGGCTGAAAATCAGAGTCACTGTTACCTTTCTCTAGAAGAGTCTTAAGTCTTTATATTAAATGAATTTAAATTAAAGAGACTTACCTACAACTCTTCTTGAACTCACATCCGGGGTAGTCACAGGATCTGCTGAACAGTGGAAGACAAAGACAAACCTCAAAGCATGGGCCACAGCTCAGAAGAGGGAAGAACCTCTCATTGTGGGGAAAAGGATTCCTGGTGCAAACGTTTTAGGAAAGCTGAGAAGCCAGTCGAGCTCAGAGATCCTTTTCCCATCTCTTTAATCCTCTTTATTAGATTTCCACTGATTTTTGGTATCTCTCCAGTGACTGTGGGCTCTGGAGCTGGATGGATGCTCTGGACAGCTGCTCTCCCAGTCCTCTCTCCCTAATGAAGGACCCAGAGGAGCTCGTTCGTTTGCTTGGTTATGCGAACAGGGTCTTGTGGTTGGAGCCCGTGTTCGAGGCAGTACTGCACTGTCCATCTGCACACCACCCTGTCCGGCAGAGATGGAAATGCAGAATCCCTGCGTAGGACCAGGGAAGAATCAAACCGGGATGCTCTGTGAAAGAAACCTTTTCACCGTTTCCATTCCCTGCTGAGAGGCAGTAGCAACGGCAATGATTTAATCAGAGGAGCCAGAGGCTGCACAAGAAAATCCTTCCTGACGCTAAGGACACCTGCCTCTCACACATTCCTCCCTCATTCTGCCGTATGGCAGTGCCTATCAGACTGGAGACATTGTGCCCAAAGGTTTCCCCAGCTTCTCATCACAGGCAGCTATGAGAGCAAGCACTGGGCAGGAAGGGTGCGTGACTCTGATAATCGGCACATGAGCAAGAGTCTTCAGCTAGACACGCCAGCCTCACCCTGCGTCTTCTTCCCCTGACTTACGCATGAGACTTACCAGCTGCATAGCCCTGATAACTGCTACTTGTGCAGTTTATGTGCTCACCAGAGCTTGGAATTTTAATAAGCATAAGTGGATTTAGGATGCTATATAAAGATACTATCTCAGAGTCAGGCATTTAGCTCAACACTGGTTGGTGCAGCTAGCCTCTTTTGTGATGGTCAGGACAGAAGCTCTGCCGTGCTTCGGGCCACATCCTGACTTTATGGCCGAGTGCCTGCTAGTGTCTGAGACTGTTTACACCACTGAAGATGGACTTGGGCAGCCCAGTGCCCATCAAAGACAAGTAATGGTTGAAGATTACCCACGTGATATCCGTGAGATCTCATGAGTGGTGCACAATTAGAATTACTGACAGAGCACAGCCTCTCAAGGGTTTGCTAGGAAGGTGGTGAGAATCCCACTGATACTACAGCACCTACCTGCTCGCAAGTGCTGTCAGGGGTTGCAAAACAGTTTCATTGCATTTTCAGAAGGTGACAATGCTCCAGGAAAAATTTTAAGCTTGAGCTTTGCTCCATCTTTGAGGCCAGAAAAGATTTTGCCCAAAGGAGGCCTTTTGCCTGCTAAGCTTTCTCCTCCCCGCTCTCAGCAAGGAGTAGTAGAGACTCTATTGACCTAAATGTCTGTCTTGTTGGGACTATTCCCTTTCGGAAAGATTTTTTGGATTAGGCAGGGGATTAGTAACACATGCATTAAGGACTTGTGGTTCTCAAACAAGCAGACTTAATTAGGGAAAGATTAAAGCACGCTTCATTGACACCGATCTCTTTCAGGATTCAAAGCGTCAAGTTGTTTTGTAGAATTTTATACACTTGGCAACGTTGCTCATTTAAGCACTTACATTACTTCGAAAGTAGTCATCTGGAGGATTCAAGGCAGCTTAGACATTTATAGTGCCATGAAACCTTAGGCCATAAATTGCACATGATTAGGGTGTGTGTCACCATCAGTATTTAGAGCCATTTAAAAAAAAAAAACCCAACCTGTCTTATATTTTCATCTAGAAAAAAACCCCTAGAAAATAAGTGTCGTAAAACTACATGAAAATTATCCTTGCATTCCAGGTAGTCAGCAAGCATCAGGCTAGATAATACATGTGGTTTGCATCCACGACAGAAACTCTGCCAAGCGACACAATCAACTCATGAAAGTTTTCAGAGCTTCCTCTTCCATGAGGCTTACGAGATACCCAAGCTGGCCAAACTGCCACTCAAAGCCTCAAGTGATGCATTTCCCAACTGTTGCAAACCATGCAAAATTGATTCCTTTTAGAAAAAAAAATAATCAAGCAAATTAGTTTGAATAATCCAAGTCACTCTAATTTTCCATTCTCAGTCCTTGCACCTTCTATAAACATTATAGTTGGGCCTCGCTTATGTTTTGTCTTAGCCAGAGAGCTGAACGACGTAAAAACAGCCAGTTTTAATAATAGCGCAGCGCCGCGTGTATTTTTACAATGCGTTCCAACTTTCAGAAGATGAAGGAAAAAGTGTTTTGCTTTTATATCTTCAAAACGGTTGTTTATGTAGGCTTAATGACAGCATTTATCATTGTCAGAGATTTAGGACCATTAGAAAAGCCCTGTGAACTGCAAGTAATTAGAATTGTCAGTCATCTGTTAGCTTTGTCTGTGGCAATGGGAAGGGCTCTTGCTCAAAACTTCTCCTTTGCGCAGCGCGGCACAGCAGGGGAACAGGTCTCTAGCTACAACATTACGACGCCCTTTTGACACTGCTATGGATTTGATTTCAGCAGCTCCAAAATGATCCTTTTTCATAAGGGAGCAAGCATATGTGCAGGAATGAGAAGATCCCATGCAGCCAAGAACAGCCTGGACAATCAAATCTGTCTACCTACCTTTTCCAGCCACGCAGCAGAGCTCCGTACACCACACATTCAAATTAATCCCAATAGCTCAAATTAAGCCTCTGTGCTGAAATCTAATTCTTCTAAAACACTTGACGCAAAGCTTCGGTTTTCAACCCCGCTAAAGGCAGTGTTGGTAGCTCTGACATTAAAAACAAAGGGGACCACCGACGCCGAGTCCTTAAACTGATCATGAATTTGGCAAGAGCTTTTCTAATCCCATCTTTGCTGTAGATGTTTCCCATGTACAGGCAGGTGGGAAGGAAAAGTCTCACTGAGGAGGGCCCTTCGTAGAATTGAATCAATGCTGAAATGCACCAGGCACTTCCACGGTGAGCAGCGCCCTGTGAACGACAGGGATTCTTGCTCAGTCTCATTTATTAAAACAAAAACTTGCAAGACTGGTAGTAGGGTCAGCTGCTGAGAGAGCAGAGAGCTGCTAGGATCCTATGCAGAACCAGATAAAATCACTTTATTGGCAGAGAGAAAGACACAACTCAGTTTCTTCAAGAAACCTGTGAGCACACACACGCTCTTGACTGATGAAGATGGTTTCAGCTTTGTAGAGAGAGAAACACAGGAGAGAGATCAAGAAGAAAAAAAAAATGTGTGTCACAAAGATGAAAACAAGTCACGCAGCAGGAAGTTAGTTACTTGGAGTTCTGCTGAACAAATTGAAACTAAAAGTGCCCGGGAGCAGATGCTAACGTTGGACAACGTTCAAGGGCACGAGACAAACTGATGGCAGGGAAATGCATTGAGGGTTATTGAGTATGTAGAAATCACACGCAGTTTGGAAAGTCCCCGAGCTGAATAAAAATCAGAGGAGAGACTTCAGGGGATAAGTTATATATATTTTCCTGGCCCTTTACGCTTCTCCAAGCAGCCGCTCGTAGCCACGGCTGGGAGCAGGGCACTGGGAGGCAGATCTTTGCCTGACACATTACAGCCACCCTGAAACTCATTAAAGAATATAAGTCCATCTTTCTTCAAGTTACTTTAGAAGAAAGCTTTTCCTTAAAGCATTTACCTCATTACTTCTAAGGCAATTAAAAGGAGAAGAATAGAAATAACTTAGCAACTTTTGGAAATTTTGCAACTAACCCTTTGCAACTGGAGAATAAATAAAAATATATCGTTGTGCACTCGCTATTTCTACAGCTTAACCCCGCCGCAAAGAAGCCCGTACCCCACAGCTGGTTCCTATCTGCTTTAGGGAATGCAAAGGAGAAGCACAGCTGTGCAGACACAAATAAAGAGATGGTGCTTTCTCCACCCTCGGTTACGGGAATAGCTTTGAGGCAGAGCTGGTTGGGGGAATTCTGCTGGAACTGTGTTCTGCTGAAATATGCAGTTCCATTCCAATCGGGCCGTCTAGCAGAGCAGGATGGGTCTGCCAGGGTTTTATTCGGAAAGAAAAATGAGGGGAGTGGGGGAAAAGTTGGATTGTCAAAACATCCCATCCTGATAGCCTAGAAATGAAGGTTTTCAGTTTTAATCGCTTTTTGCTGTAATTTTTTGCATTACAATAAAGAATGTCAAAAGTTCCTACTGATGCCGAATGCTTCTTTTGACAGCACTGAATTAGTAATTTACTTCTGTGGCAAGCTAAATTATTTAATTATTTTTTTAAAAGTATATCTGAATGGATCCCCCTGCATCCAAATTGCTCCGCTGTCTCCCGCTGCAAGGATGTGTTTGCAGATGGAGTTTGGCTGAAGCAAAATCTGTACATTGGAGGGAGGGCTAGGAAACAACATAAGCAAAACAAGTGGAATTGTCCCTGCTTGCATCCTTCACGTGCATGAAGCAGAAAGGGCTGACGCCAAGGCCAGAGAAGGAGCAGTGTGAAAACAAACCGTGCATGGACAGAGACTCATGCAGTGAAATGCTAGAGATATGCAGGCTAATGCTTGGATAAATCATCTCTGGTTATCAGTAACAGATGCCTTAGCTGAGGTTGGGGCCTCACTGCATGATAGATAAAGGACAACCGCTATCAGGAGCAGCGCTTCAAAGTCAGTCCTGGCAAACCTAAATTAGGGTAACAGTGGCCTGAGGCCTCCCTAGAAGGAGAAGCGGGGGTGTCCAGAGGACTAGCTGGTCCATCGATAAGTGGGTGCCCCTTGGCAGGGTCCTCGTTTGCTCATCAGACACGAGGGTGAAGACCATGTAGCAAAATTTGCGGACTGTGTGATGGCCACCAAAGCTCCTGAGGGTCGCAATGGCCTTGTGAGTTATGTGCTCACTGCCGGCTGAGCTTTGGGAACCGCTGGCATAGCCTATGTTCCTCCCCTGCCAGAGGCTTGTTAGTGGATACCAGCGCTAAGTGGTGTGAGCCCAGTTTTGCCCAGGTCACTGGGAAGTTCCCATTAATGGTGTTAGTGGCTTTATGCCTCTGGAGGACAACTGATGCAGACGGACACCCACTGGGGCATGGGATCTGGCAGTTCAAGCTAAAGTGGAGGATGGAGATCTCCAGGACTGTTGTTCTGCATATTCGGCCAGCGCTGAATTCACTTGAAAAGACAACAACTGCCTTCGGGGGGATGAGGGTGTGGAAAGTTGGCAGCTTTTACTCCCCAGAAAAAGGCATAATGAGAGCCAGTGGCTGGAAGCTGAAGCTAGGGAAATTCACATGTGAAACAGGGAGCAAATTTAACTAGGTGAACAATTAAACATGGGAACAAATTATTTCTGAAATGGCAGATTTTGGAACTACATGAATCACAATTTTTTTCAGTTCAGCCAACGAACCAAAAATACTGAAAAATCCCACATTTGGCTCAGCCTGAAGCAAAGTGAGATTTTTTTTTCCCCCCACTTCTTCCTGCTTCGGCAACACCAACAATTAATATCGAATTAAATAAATTAATATCAAATTAAATATTTTGTCTTCCCAGGGACAAAACCTTTTGATTCCATGGAGGGTTCCTCTAACAAAAGCAAGTGACAGACGTCAAAGGTGACATTTAAGTCCACAGCAAAAGCAGTACCTTCTCTGTTCCTCAGCAGCCTGGTGAGTCAAGCACTTGCCCAGAGCGTGGCCACAGATCAGTTCTCCCCTCCATTGCAGAACACTCATCCAGCATGTTTTGGGACACCACCCACATCCTCATGGGTAAGGATTTGCTCTGTTGAGGCGGCGAACAGCAGCTGGTGCCAGACCACATGGTGGGGACAGCAATAGGAAGACCAGGGAGAGCGAGGAGGCAATATTTAGGGCGCGGGAGTGGGAAAAAGGAGGCAGCAGCTGTGAGGTCTGGCTATAAAAAGGCTGGGAGCTGCCACGAAGGGTCCTCTGGGGGAGGTGGTCTCTGTCCTTCTCATTGGTGCCGTTCTAAATATGTCTTGGAGCCGAGTTTGCAGGCAGGTTTTCCCTGTCACCACCAGACTATAGTACTTCTGTCTTCTGTTTTCCATTTCCCAAGAAAGACAGAAATCAGCCCCAAATTTCTTTGATTCGGGGTTGACCAACAGCACATCATTTAGTGAATAAATGCTTCATGCTCTAAACTGCCCGAGCTCCTCATTTTCTCTTTGCTCTTTGAGCGACAGATGCCTCTCGGAAAGAGATCTTGTCTGACTGGCAGGCTTGGTGCACACGTTTGGGAGGCTTTTGGTTTAGGCCAGAAGTGAATAGCTTCTCTATACTCAGAGGCCACCTTTATTCCCAGCAGAAGTTTGGAGGCCACCGCACTGACAGTGTTTGCTTGATCCTCCGTCTAACAAAAGAACCCTGCCTGACCCAATTACGGCTGAATTCTCCCACTTCCAAAACAGGCAGAGCCATGTGCTCAACCTGCTTGGCTCGAATTCCCTAAATCCATGGCATAGCCCCAGGCAGGAACAGGGTAGCGCTCCCATCTGCCCTCGGAGGCAGAGGTTGGGCTGAACATGCCAGTGGAGGAGAGCTCTTCCATAGATGCCTTCCTTTTGCAGGTCAGCTCATCTCTTTGTCCATCGAGGCTGCAGTCCTGTCCCCGTGTCTTGGCAGAGCTGGGGGTGGATACCCACCACGCTCCGGGCTCAGCTGAGCCCATATGCGGTGCTGACATTACAAAAGGAAATAAAGCTTCTCTAAAGAAATTTACCCTATGGCTGGGGATGTTCTTACAACCAGGTTGGCGTTTACAGGTCCTTGGTGAGAGGGTTAATTTTGCCTCCTAAGAACACCTTGGGGTCAACTTAGAACAGGTTGCTTGAGGACTTGCACAGGTGAGTTTTGACTACATTCAAGGATGAACATTTCCCCATCTTTAGGTTCCTGCTTGAATGTCTGACCACCTTCACGGTGAGTTGAAAAGTCTCCCCTTCTCAAGGATGAAGAAGCCCGGTTATCCTGTCCACCTATGACCTGTACTCCAAATCTGACCAGCTTGGCGGTCTATGCTGGACTTGTTCCAGTATACCTATGTCTGTCTTGTACTGGTCAGCTCAAACTGGACCCAGTAAGCAGAGAGGGTCTTACAAATGCTGAACAGAGGAAAAACTCCCCATCCTTGACTGCCTGGCTGCGCTCGTGCTGATACAGTCTGTGACACGGTATCTCCCCCGCCCCAGAGCTGTCAACCTGTTGTAGCTATGGCTGAACCAAAGAAGGTTTGGGAACCTTTTAATGGGAGAATGAAGAGGGAAATAAGGGAATTAGTAAACAAGTTACCACTAACCACTCTTGTCTACCTGCTGCTAGTAACCACCCAGGCACTAATGAGTCTTAAGGGCTAATCCAGAACAGTCTTAAAGATGTACCTACCCATTTGCGGGATGGGGCTAAAACTGGCTCAGAGTCCTTATGTCAGCCCTCGGCAGGAGGGCAAAATGAACCCTTAATGGCTAGCAGGTAAGACAAACGGAGGGTCTGAGCCTACACCTGAATGTCCCAGAGGTGCAGAAAGTCAGCAGATTGCCACGAAGGTCATTGAGCATGCGGAACAAAGACCAAAAATTGCGGGATTGTGTCTAAAAATAAACAAGATACAGCACATCAGTGGCAGTGCTCTGAATAATGATAAGGGGAAGATTGTTTCTGCTGGATAAAGTGAATCATATGGGGGCACTCCAACTTCCCTAGAGTTTGCTTCTTTTTAGCCAAACTTAGGCATTGACTTTTTTCCCCCCCCCTAGTTCAGGCTCTTTAAAAAAAATACGAAAAAAGCTCACATTGCACTGTACCCAAGGCTGTTTAATCACAGCTAGCCTCTAATAGATCATTTCATCCCTTGCTATTTGTAGAGATGCAAAGGAAAAGGAGCTCTGTTCCTTTAAGCTAGCAGAAAGCTTCTTTATATTCAGGTGGAGTCAAGCCTTCCTGGGCTATAAAGTTGCAGGGAGAGGCAGGGGTAGCAGCTGTTTTGCTTAGATCTTAGCAAGCTTCCAGTCTCACCATGGTAAGAGCATGCCTTGTATTTGCGTTAGTCTAAACTTAATATATAGATTGTATATTTTCCAAGTAAACAGCTTACTGGTGTGTTTTCTCTCTTTTTCTCCTGGGGATGTTAATTCCAAATGGCTTTGTTTAACTGCTGATTACTTTATGGTTTATTGATTCAGTGTTTGCTCCTTATAAGGGAAAAGTGAGGGACTTGGTTGGAGAAGAGCTATTTAGGTGGCCTCTTGCTGCTTTTCACTCTGAGTTTGCAGCTCCTGAGGTGTGGTCTGTAGAGCTGCAAAGTTTCTGTCCTCTTTAATGCAAGTTGGGTTTTGCTTTTTGGGGGGGAACCAGCGTATCTTGATACGGAACTCTGCGATAGACCAAAGTTTAAATTTTGACACTGGCCCTTTTCCTAAAGTTTAATGCTTCAACTCTTGCACTGCCCCAGGGAACTAGTGCAACTTGCAGAGACCTTTAGGGTTTTTTCCTTAGGAGTGAGCTGCCATGTTGCCTTTGTCTGCTACAAACCCTTGGGATTAGATAGTAAATGAATAAAGTCCCCCTTCCCTCTATCTTTCTGATTGAATCTTTAATCTAAAGAGTTTGCAGCTGTGAAACTGAAGTGGATTGATCTGGTTACTAAAAAAACTGCAACCCTGAACAGGGCTAGCTGATCTAGCTGAAACCCTTTGTAAAGAATAACATGACTGTCACCTTGTTGTGCAAAAGAGTAACTTTTTGGAAAATCTGATGGTGTCCCTTTGCATGTTGCAAATGGAAGAAAACTTCAAAGTAACTCCTAGCGAGCCAGCTTTTGAGCTTTTCCTTTTATCTGCTGACTTCTAGAGTCTGTCTTGGCTATTAAACAGTTAAACATTTACAATTTCCAATGGGAAAATCAGCTGGACAACAATAGGCTGCCTATAGCCAGAGTCTGTAAAATGCAGTTCATCTTGATACAAATGTTGGAGATCTGGAATCTCAGAAAGCCTTCTGGCATATTTGGGGGGGGTGGGAACCTGCAGAAGAAAGCTGCACTTTCTTCCTTCCAGCAGATCCTCTTTTTTTTTAAAAAAAAAAACTTCTTTTAATCTTTTTGTGTGTGTATTTTGTTTGTTTTTTGTTCCCATTGCCTGTGCTCTGGGCTGAAAATACCAGTGCTCCCTTGAAGCAGGTGCTGGGAGTAGGGAGCTGGGTGAGTGGAGCAGCTGTCCCAGCTAGCGCTGGTGAAGCGGCTGTGGCGCTGACCCTTGCAAACTGTGGCGAGGAGCTATTGCAACCATCTTGCTGGGAGGGATGGGCAAATGGCAGTCAGCATTTCCCACATAGTGCAAATATCAACTCGGAGAGGGAAGACTTCAACACAGCCTCCGCACCCAGCAGAACTGGTGGTCTCGGCCCAGACCGGGATTAAGTGGTGGTTAGCCAGCTGTGGGTAAAGGGGTTGGTGTCCCTCTGCAATACCAGGAACACTCATCCTGTTGGTGTCTAGCTTTATGGTGGATGACCCGGACATGCGGTGGCCATTAGAGTTGCTGGAGGACTGAGAAATGTCTTGGCCTGTCCACGCTTGGAGACTAAGAGGGGAGAAGTTGCATTGCATCCTCTCCTGATGGCTACTGCCACAAGTGGTTGGTGGCCAGGGCTGCCTAGCATTACTTAGAGGGCAGTGATTTTCAAGGGACAGAGTCCTTCTGGCAGGATAGTCATGCCCAGGACTGTGCACACACAGAGTGTCCTCTCGGCTCTGAGACAACTGGGCTGTCGGTAGCGTTTGTCACGCTCTGCCCCAGGTGGGCTACTTGGAGCAGGGGAGCTGGGCTTCTCTGTGGAGACCCCCAGCTCTGGGTAGTGGTGTGAAATGAAGTGACACCTGAACCAAGCTACCCATCAATGCTACAAACAATGCGCTACTTGCCATTCCCAGGTGGGATCACCAGCCCCCTTTCATGGTGATCCCTTGGGAAGCAGCACTGCCCCATGCCGTGCACGGCAGTAATTGGGAGTCTCTGCCTGGGAGCTGGGACATGAGCCTCTGTCATTGCCAAAGCAGTGCTTTGATCTTGGTGTGGTGGAAACAGCAGAGATGCCAATTATCCAGGGAAGTGCACAACCATCAAAAGTCCTCTGAGAGTCTCCAGAAGACGCCAGTACCTCCAATACTGCCCTGCAGTTAGAGGCTCCTGGAAGGTGACCTGGTTAAACTGGGACTCTGAGCCTCTCCCCGGGCGTCAGCCTGCCCTTGTTCTGGCCCCAGGTGACTGCTGGTTTCCTCCAGCCTCATTTTCTGCTGTGACTCCCAGCTTGGCTGTAGGTTTCCCAAGCTTGGCTTCACCCTGCTTGGTACGGAGTTTTTATTTTTTTATCTCGGGGAGCCTGGAGGTGTTGTCCCTGATGCCCCATTGCTGTGGGACCTGGGGGACTGACAGCTGCCCCACTCCATGGCAGGGCCAGTTGAGCACTGCTCGAGGAGCTAGTGCTGCTCAGCTGCTTCCTGCCTCAGCATGAAGCCCATCACCTCCTTCCTTCCTTCTCCCCTGGGCTGGGAGAGCCCTTCCTAGGGATGCTATGTGTGCAGCTTGGCTGTGTCCAGCTGTCCTGCAGATCATGGTTTGATCCTCGTTCCAACTCCTGGCGGTGGGCGGAAGCCGCCTGTTTCCCTAATCGTCTGCAGTAGCAAATGGCTCAAACAAGAACTGTGGGGGCTAGTGCTAAGTCACAGGATATCTAAAAATCGCCTTAACAAGCCATTTCCCTTTCCAGAGGGAATGCATTTCCATCCACATCGGGCAGGCTGGCGTGCAGATGGGCAATGCCTGCTGGGAGCTGTACTGCCTTGAGCACGGGATCCAGGCGGATGGGACCATTCCCGGCCCCAAGCAGGTGAAACCTGTGGAGCTGAAGTCTGAACAAGTGGATTCTTCTTTTGAGACCTTCTTCTGTGAGACAGCGTCTGGGAAGCACGTGCCCCGGGCGGTGTTCATAGACTTGGAGCCCACTGTCATCGGTAATAGTGGGGCAGTTGGGTGTTGTGGCATCTTTAATCATGACTCCTGACCCTTCTCACTTGGGGCTCATGCTGTTGCCCATATTGCCCAGCAGCTCCCATTCCTCTGCTCTAGTGAAATGTCTCCAGCTATCAGGAGGCAAAGTTTGTGTTTCCAAATCGACCTGGAGTGACAAACCCATTGTTCTTACTAAACTGACTTGTCTTTAGTTGATCCCTCCTTTTAAGAGACCTGCTGTCTTGAGCAGGATCCTCTGCAGGTGTAAAGCAGCATGGGTTTATAAACCTCAGTGGCTCTGAACTGAGTTACACCATCCTATGACCTGATGTGGCACATGTGGTTTTAATGCTCCCCGTGAAGCATCTTTGGGCAGATGAGTGCTATGTATTTCAGTTCTGTGGAAATTGGGTGTCTTGCTAACCGCAAGGTTTCTACTTCCCCTTCCAGCCCTAGCTCCTTTAGTGATGTCTGGGTGTTTGACTCAGTTGTGGCACTTTGATTTAGAGTACCTTCCTAGAAAAAAAATTCTTTTTTGCTCAAGGAACTGGTGGAAATGACTCCCAACCACCTGCATCCATCTACCTGCTTCTGCCTTCTAGGCTTCTCCTGGGCATGTGCTCCTATCTTACCATCTAGGATGTGTGACTCATTATTTCATCTAATGGAAGGAATGTAGACTTTTGTTTTGGTTCCACTTAATTTTTAGGCACCTTATCAAGGCACTAATTTGAGAACCTAGTGAGTGAGCCAGTAGAGTAGGAAATGTATCCAATATTGAGACTGAGTGGGTTTAAATAACCTCTGGAGGTGTCTCCAACCTCATTGACTACGTGGAGCCTAGAGAAACTGCTCCTAATGCTTGTCTTTGTGAAGTGCCTGAAGCTGGGTCAGACACATCTAGCAGAAATGTCAACACTGGAGGCGCTGTCTCCTCTTCAGTCTGCTGTAGAGCAGAGGATGGAGGTAGTGCTTCCAGCCACCTCCAGATGCTTTGCAACAAGCAGGACACACAAGCTGCATATGGTAACTATAGTCATACAGTAATATTGGAAACGTAGGAAGTGGCCTAACTCTTTAAGCCAAATTATCTTAGAATCTCAAGGTGGCTGCTGGGCGAAGATGGAGGAGGTACAGTAGGACCGTGACAAATTAGCCTGGACAGGGTTATTCTTACCCCTTCCACTATTCCTAGTCTGGAGTAACCATGCCATGACTGTCATCTCACGCGGACTCTTGGTAGGTTTGCTATGTGTTTTACTCTGTCACACTAATGCCTAACTTTGTAATTACTAACTTGTAACTGTGTGCTGCTCTCCATGACCGCTCCTCCTTGTGTAGATGAGATCAGGACTGGGACCTACCATGCGCTCTTCCACCCAGAGCAGCTCATCAGTGGCAAGGAAGATGCTGCCAATAACTATGCTCGTGGCCACTATACCATTGGAAAGGAGATTATAGACACTGTCCTCAGCAGAATTCGTAAAATGGTAAGAGAAAAGACATCCATGGTGTGTTGCTTTAAGGGAAAGGCTAATACAATTAAACTTTGGGTTTGGGTGAAAATCTTAGAAATTAAAAAAAAAACACCTTTGCATGAGCTCAAGGGCTGCTGCTGCTATGGTTAGGGTTGGGGCTCAGTAAAGCAAGGGGTTGTGCGAACCAGTACATCTGCCCTAAAAGCAACTGTCACTGCATATCACACATCTATGAAGTGACACAACACTAGACCTAAGATAGAAGAGAACTTTTGACCACAGGGGAAGTCACACCCTGGTTGTGCAATTGCAGATATTAATTCTGAATGGACAACTGGTAGTCAGGCTGGGAAGACCAAACTCCACATATGACAGGAGCGAAGCAGGATTGTACCAATGTATTTGGATGCCTCTCAGTGAAATGTTGTTGAGATGTCTCCTAAGGGTCTAGGACCCACATGCTACCGCCCATCTGCTCTCAGGCGCTGAGGTGTGCATTGAGCTGATAATGGAACAACTTGTCAACAGTTTCCATCTGACCATGCAGAGCTACCTGTGGTATCTCCATGGAAATGCAATTAAGACATACACACTTAAGATGCTCAGTAGGATGATAATAGAGTCAATCCACCCTAGGCATTGGGTGCACTCTGGCCAGTATGTGCTCTGCGCAGAGCTTGTTGCTGTGTTTTATTTGGGAGAGTTATTCCAGTCCTTAATAGAGAGAGCTAAATATACATTATTCTGCTGCAGGCTGACCAGTGCAGTGGACTCCAAGGGTTCCTGGTCTTCCACAGCTTTGGGGGAGGCACCGGCTCCGGCTTCACCTCCCTTCTCATGGAGCGGCTCTCCATGGAGTACAGCAAGAAGTCCAAGCTGGAATTCTCTGTGTACCCAGCCCCACAGGTTTCCACAGCAGTGGTGGAGCCCTACAACTCCATCCTCACCACCCACACCACCCTGGAGCACTCGGACTGCTCCTTCATGGTGGACAACGAAGCCATCTATGACATCTGCAACCGCAACCTGGACATCGAGCGTCCCACCTACACCAACCTCAACAGGCTGATTGGGCAGATAGTTTCATCAGTCACTGCTTCCTTGAGATTTAACGGTGCTTTGAATGTTGACCTGATTGAATTCCAGACCAACCTGGTGCCCTACCCACGGATACACTTCCCACTCACCACCTATGCACCCATCATCTCAGCAGAGAAAGCCTACCACGAGCAGCTGTCGGTGCCGGAGATCACCAATGCTTGCTTTGAGTTCTCCAACCAGATGGTGAAGTGTGACCCACGCCGTGGCAAGTACATGGCATGCTGCCTGCTGTACCGGGGTGACGTGGTGCCCAAGGATGTGAATGCAGCCATTGCAGCCATTAAAACACGCCGGTCGATCCAGTTTGTGGACTGGTGCCCCACAGGCTTCAAGGTGGGTATCAACTACCAGCCTCCCACGGTGGTGCCTGGGGGTGACCTGGCCAAGGTGCAGCGGGCTGTCTGCATGCTGAGCAACACCACGGCCATCGCGGAGGCGTGGGCTCGCCTGGACCACAAGTTTGACCTGATGTACGCCAAGCGAGCCTTTGTGCACTGGTACGTGGGGGAGGGCATGGAGGAGGGGGAGTTTTCGGAGGCCAGGGAGGACCTGGCTGCCCTGGAGAAGGATTATGAGGAGGTTGGAAGGGACTCGGCAGATGGAGAAGATGAGGCTGATGAGGATGAATATTAACAAACTGCAGTCTGTTCTTAATGAAGTCAAACCTCAGATGAAATGCAAACCCTCTGTTATCAGGCTAAACTGTTCCTGTGGAGGTGCCAAAGGATTGTCCTGAACCTCAGTGCTACTGTTTGACATATTATACCTTTTCTGCTTGCATAGTCTATGTGCTCATAGTGCACTTCTGTAGCATGGGTGTCTTGAGCTTTATCACACTGCTTTTTATCAATGAGTGAAGCTGAATAGGTGCCTGGCTTAGTGTTGGGGACACATCCTGCCTGGGCAGAGGATCCTGGTTCCTAGTCCAGGGGAATGTTGCAAGCTGCCTGCTTTGGCTGAAATGGCAAATTCTTGCTCTGGCTTTTACTGTAAAAGCACCTTTTAATTAGAAATGTACCTGTACACTTCTATGCAACTGTCTTTTTGTATTTGAATAAAGATTTTTTTTTTTGCTCTGAGTTCTTTAGATTTAATCAGGGTGTCTGTGGGAAGGTCCCAACTGCATGGCTTGGGGAGAACAGCAAATGCTGATAAGGGTGTGTTCTGGGTAGGCCATCTGTGAGGATCATCAACTGTAATTATGGCTGTGAGGGAAATGACCTATATCCTGCAGGGACTTGTCTGTCTGGAGCTGGATGATGCTCCTCTCACCTCCAAGAGAAGCCCAGAGGAAGCATGTCTGGGAGCAGGCAGGGAAGCCCCAGCATGCCTAGTGCCATAATGGGGAGTTGGGTAACTTTTACCTGGGTAAAGAGCATATTTCTGGCTCTAGTGAAGCTGGTTTGTTGCCTGAGTGAGTCCTGGTTCTTGAGGCAGTGCTGGAGCTCTGAGCTGCTGGCTTGCTCTGGAGTTGGTGTGAGTGTGAAACCAGCCCTGTGTGCCTGGGGTTGGAGTTTGCCCTGAGAAGGCGAGCCAGGCCCATGTCCTGGGGTGGCTCAGGAGGAAGAACAATGAAATGCCCCTGATAAGATATGGAGAGGGAGTGTTCATAGGCCTGTGGGATAGCAGAAGGGCTGGCTCCATGCTGCACTGAGTTCCTAGGTGCCCTACTCATGGCTGTTGCATACCTCAGCCCCACATCCACCCTTCATTTCAATGCTGGGCTCTGTCTCAAAGTGGAGTTCTTTCCCCCCAGACCGCCTCCATGCCCTGTAGCTACAGCTGCCCTCTCCCCTGGTTGGGGTATGATCCTGGAGATGTTCCCAAAGCAATGTACTGGGAGGCACAACCAGGGATAGTTAGAGGGATGGGGAATTGTTGCTGTGTCCTATACTTGGGAGATGAAGGTAGAGGGAGCCCAGAGCTCCCAGTTGGCTGCAGTTAGCCTAAAAAGCCAGGGTGCTGACAGCATGAATGGGCAGTAGATGAACCCCTAGGAAGATCTCTGTTGGGCTGAAGCCTCCTCTGTGCTCAACTCACTACTGTGAGATTGCCTGAGTTAAAATGTTAGGCATGTCCCATTGCTCTTGGGGAGGCTGAGCATCAGAGTGCCTTCTGAGGTTGGTCCCTCTGCGATGGTATCCAGTTCATACCTCATTTGATGGAGAGGACCCATCTTCAGCTCTGCTGGGGTGATGGAGCCCATCGAGAGACCCTAAAGCAGGTCAGCCTAAAGACCTTGGGGCTGACTGAGTCTCCTCTTACCCACCCTAGGTGGTCACTTTCTACCCCCCAATTCCTGGGGACAGGGCCAACACTCCTCCTGGGTTTCCAGTTGTTTGTCCCCACACCATGCCCTTAGTGCTGACAATAACCCTCACAGGGAACAGTAACTGTTCCACTTGCCAGAAATGAGACTGTTGAGGGCTCAAAGATGCTTTTTAAAAGCATAAAGATGACTTTTGGCTCTGTGCCCACAGGTAAATGTGCTGGGATGTTTCCAGGCATGGCCTTGAGGGCTGCCACCTTTCCCTGGTGGCTCCATTCCCCCCCTGTCAGACAGCTGGGGCTGGAAGTCGCTGGTTAAATCCGCCAGAAATGTGAGTGACAGCAGCCTGGGGTGGACATGCAGTGAGCATCACTCCCACTTGGAGCCAGAAGCCAACCCAGCACAGCTGAGCAAGGGCAGGAGTGCAGCCATATGCTCCTGCAGCTTGGAAAGCCATCAGCACGGCACCAGGGCTGATGTAATCAGAGCAGTTGTTTATCACCAAAATTAATTACTCTGGTATGTCCATCAGCACAGACCCACTCCTGCCCTCCCACAAACACAATGAGGGAAGGAAGGAAAGGATTTTCCTTGGGGGAAAGAGCAATCCCATGGATTTTGGGGAGCTAGCATCTCCAGCTCAATGGAGATCGACAGTGCTTTGGACTCTCCACTCTCCTCCGGACCCACACCCAAGAGAATCACATGTTTCATTGCACAGCACCAGCTTTATCTTCCTTACTTGTGTCCTGCAATAGCAAAGGCGGTGGTAAAAAAGCTCAAGGTCCCTGTAGAGCTCTGCCACTGACTCCTCACAAGGACTTGGGCAAGTTCCCTCTTCTGGGGCGCTATCCATCTCTGATCCTGCAGCAGCCACCACCTCTTGCTGCCACCCCATGGCCTGATGCCAGCTAAGAGCTGTGCCTGGAGCAGCAGGGGAGCCATGCATGGTCCTCCTGGGGCCAGTGGTGATGAGGCTGCTCAGGGGGGTTGGTTTTCACGTGGCAGAGGGACAAGCTTTCTCACTCCATCATTACTTCTGGCCCAGCTTAGGGCCATCGCACACAGATGTGCTTGAAAGGATCCTGCTGCCAGCACAAACAGATGAGCCTGAAGCTTATGACCATTCACAAAAATGCCCTGATGGAGCTGCAAGGCTGTCAGGACAGTGGGCAGGACTATGCTCTGGCTGCAGAGATGCTCGTGTCCCCAACCTGATCAACAGCTAGACCTCTCCTCCAGTCCCAGCATGGATAAGAGCTGGGCAGCACCTCATACTGGACAGCTCTGCCTTTGAGAGCTTTCGGGCCCACCAGAAGAATTAAAATGAGATGAAAAAATTAAAAATAGTACTTTTTCCAAGCAGAAGGTTGACCCTCCCAGAATGCAGAGTGTTCAGCAGATCCATGGAGAAGGAGCCCCTCCAGTGTCATCAATTCTCATGGTCTAGGTGTGACCTCAAGCCACCAGACCTGGTACAGCCACTGTGGCTGCTGTGTCTCCCTCCTGTAGCCTCCATCCTATGGGCTGTGAGATGACCTGCTTTGCCAGTGGGACACAAGGAGGTCAGACCATGAACCCCAAGACAAGACCTCTATCCCAAGACATCTGTGCTGAGCAGAGGAAAAACTTCCCCCCCACCCCCCCAAAATAAAATCAATCAAGCAACCCTCACCCAGCTCCTGGCCAAGTACCCAGGAGGGGAAGGCAGAGCTGGCATTGCACCTACCCAAGCTCTTTGCTTTCTCCTCTGTCCCCTCCTTCTTTGCTGGAGGGAGGTTTGGGCATCACTTTGGGGTCTGCACCAGCCCTCTGCAGAAAAGCATCTCCCAGCACATCAAACTGCACGGGGCGGTACAGGAGGCTCAAGGGAGACACAGGATTACTCATTCCTTCTTCTGCTCTCATCACATTGCCAGCCCCACCACTGCAAGCAGCCTTGCTCCCCCAGGCAGGGGGGGCAGCTGGAAGAGAGACAGCCCCCAGGAGCTCCCACCTTGGTGACCTTGGGAGATTGCCACCCCCAGGAGTCCAGCTGAGTAATGGCAAGCAGAGACAGGCTTTAATAATAACCACCCCCACCACCCTCGCCTCAGGTTGTTTAGACCTTTCTCCCAGTGCAACCCAGAGCCAACACTGGCAGCCCTTCAATTACAGCCTGACTGCAGATCCAGCTTCCCCAGCATAGCCCAGCCAGCTCCTTTTCTTGGATCACTTACTGGGAGATGACTCCCCAGTGGAGAAATAACCTGCTGCAGTCCAGGGGATCTGCAGAGATCAAGTTAAATCCCCCTTTTCAGCTCATTAGCTGTCTGAAGG
This sequence comes from Anhinga rufa, assembly GCA_013400875.1. Lineage (NCBI taxonomy): Eukaryota > Metazoa > Chordata > Aves > Suliformes > Anhingidae > Anhinga > Anhinga rufa. Next base: position 805 of record VZTV01045919.1, on the reverse strand, counting down.
GATTCTTGCATCATGCCTGGGGAGCAACAGTCACCCAGTACAAAAGGGTCTGACTGGGGAGACAGCTCCTTGCGTTAGAGCTTGAGATAGGACATGGTTTGGGTGCTTTTGCAGAGGTCTGACAGACAGCAGAGGTACTCGAATTCTCATCTCAACTCCAGTTAGACTTCCAGGCAGGCCCAGCCCTGGCAGCCAGACATGGATTGCTTTAGCAGGGCTCTGCACAGCAGCAGGGGATCAGAGAAACCTGATCCCGCTCCCTGCTATGCCTTGGAACAGAGAGCAGCACAGAAAACCCAGAGCCAGCTGTTTGAGCATATGGCTGCAGACACTCACGAACAAGATCTGCAAGATGCAACTATACCAACTACACGGAAGAGCTACCGCAAAAAGAAGAGACGAGTGCTTGTGGTGGGCGACTCTCTGCTAAAAGGCACCGAGGCGCCCATCTGCCGACCTGATAGGGAGTCTCGGGAGGTTTGCTCCCTCCCGGGAGCTAAGACCCGTGACGTCGCTGAGAGGGTACCGCAACTCGTCAAAAGCACACATTACTACCCGCTGCTGCTCTTCCACGTAGGCACAAATGATCCTGGGCAAAATGAAGGAAGCCTATAAAGCCCTGGGGGAGCGAGTTAAAAACATTGGTGCCCAAGCCATCTTCTCCTCCATCTTACCCGTTGGAGAGAAATAGGCAACTAGAAACAGGAGGATAATGCAAATCTACTCCTGGTTATGTGGCTGGTGCCAGCATGAGGGTTTTGGCTGTTACGACAACAGGACGCTCTTCAACAACCGTAGCCTGCTA
>VZTV01045916.1:0-18334 GCA_013400875.1 Anhinga rufa | reverse complement strand
TCGGGTTGACTTACCGCACGGTGGACTGGTAGACCAGATCCTCCCTCTTCCGGTAATTCTCCATGTGTGAGAAATTGGTGGAGAACATGGCATCGAAGGTGAAGATCTTCTGCTTGATGGTGCCACCATCAGTGACCTGCAAAAAATACGCGTATATGAGACGCCCGTGGTCACTTGTGCAAAAGCACAAGCGGCTTTGCACCTGCTTTTTAATTTTTTAAAAAGATTTTTATTTTTAATATATTTATTTTAAATACGCTTATTTAATATTTTATTAAGATTCAATAACTATTATTTATTTATTATGAGCCTGCCGAGATTAAAAGCAAAACCCGCGCGTTTCTGGCCTGTTATTGCATCGCCAACTCCCACCTCCAGTTGCTCGCTGGAGTTGTAATTTTTAAGTGGAAAAAGGCTCTTTTTAGGACTGAGAAGGACACATTTCTTCCCTGTGTCCCCCAGTGCCTTCAGATTTAACTCCCCCTCTTGCGAGGAGCAAGGTCTAGTATAAAATTAAGGAGGAAAAGGCAGAGGGAAGCACTGCAGATGGGCGATGGGCATTTTGGGGCTAGAACAGCTCAGATCGATCCATCAGAGGGTTAGAACAAGTCTTTTTTTAAAAGGCCAGGCACGGGAGAAGGGGATTTTGGGGATTAACCCCCCAAAACCAGCATCTCTCAGGAGGAGACCCTACTCTCCCCACCCAGCACGTCTCTCCCTGCTTGGGCAAAACTCAACTTTCACTGCAAATTTTCTCTTTTTCCCCTTTTTTTAAGGCAAAAAGGAAGGGGGTGGGGGGAGAAAAGCTGTTGCTAAAACCAACTCTTCAAATTTATTCGCTGAGGCTGAGGCTTTTATTGCAAAGAAAATACACGCTGGCACGGACACGGGATAAAGAACTGCAAGAAGAATTATCGGAGTTGTAAATCTCCAGCCTTGGGAACGAGGGGAAGTTTTCAAGGGCACGTTTGATTTTTTCCCAGCTTTTATTTACGCCCTGGGGTGGGTTTGGGGAGAAAGCTTGGAGCTGCTCCCGGATCGAGAAGCTCTTTGTGTGTCACCTCAAAGGGTTTTCTAGGGGTTATTTTGGGGATGCAGCAGAGCGGTTGCTGCAAGGAGGGATGCTCAGAGGAGGGGTGGAGGCGATGCCCGTGGACCAGGAGTTTGCAGCCACAGGTTACCCAGCACATCTGGACAGATGTGGGCAAAGCCAGAAAAACATTGAGCTGGAAAAACGCAGCTCGAAGCACCGCTCATGCCACCACTCGCCCGCTGGGACCCCGCACATCCCCTCGAGGATGCACAGCAAGGGAAGATGCCGCAGCCCAGTCGCATGCTCAGGGGATTACAGACAGTTAATAGTCTCCTATGAAAAGGCGCATAGAAAATAGTCTCTCTCCAGGGATTAGACCTACTTTCAGCCTTTTATCTGTGCCCTGGGGTCAGTTTTTTTGGAGAGGAGCTACACATAAAAGTTGTTGGTGAACCCACCGGGGTGCGGGAGCGGCAAGCCCAACGCTTTTTGCTGGGGGAGAAGAAAGGATGATAACTGGGCAGTATCCGATGGCGATTGCCCCAGATTACGTGCCCGCGCCGAGGAGCGGGAGGAAAAGGGGCACGGGGAGAGGAAAAAGCACATTTAAGGCACCAGAGCCGAGCCCAGGCAGCCTGAGGCTGCCTGCTGCATTATTTATAAACCCCAGTAAAAATCTTATTCCTGACAAAAACCCGGCAATTGCCACTGTGCGGGGAGACATTAACCTCCTGCTCCTTCTCGCTGTCGCAGAGGCAGCCCCCTCCTGCCTCTCCCCCCGTCGCTCTCACCTCGCCGGCGACCCGGCAGTTTGCTGTTCGCAAAATACGCTGGCACCATTAATATTGCCAGAGCCTCTCGCCGGGATGCTCGGTGGGTTAGATAAGCATCCGGGAGTGATGGATGGGGGACCAAGGGGATGCGGGGGAGGGATTTTGGAGGACAAAGTGGGTTGTAAAAGGACGGGGGTTCTCCGTAGCACCCTGGGGCACGGGGCATCGCTGGGCACTGGTCCAGACTCCTTCAACCATCCTCATCCTCGGGCTGGATTTACACCCTTTCCCCAAGCAAATGCAACAAGCACTTGCTATGGCAAGAGGGAAAATACCCTGAAGGGGCTGCAAGGGGTGACTGCAATCCTTAGAGTGCTCGGAGGGTAGCACCAGGGTTTGAGGCGTCCCATGCCGCAGTCGCTGGGAGAAATGCGTCATGCTGGAACCCCCCTTTTTTAGCCTCCCTCCCCAGCTCGCTCAAGCATCTGCATTTAGCTCAGCTGGCTGAAATCCCTCCTCCTGCCCTGAGCTTGCTGGACCACTCATCCTACCTTGCTCAGAGGCACCCAAAATGCCACCAGCATTAAAATCGGCTTCCAAAAATACAGAGTAGTTGATTTATTTGCCCAAACCCGGATGGTTTGATCTCAGAGTGAGCACCATGACCCATCTCCATCCCTCAAAGGGCAGCACCCATGCTGGTACCCACTCTCCAGCATCGCTAAGCCACATGTACAACCAAATCAATATTGCAAGAGGGTCGTGCAATTTTGGGAGGTGCAGCCCAGGCTCCCCGCTGCCTCCCCGAGCCGCAGCAATGCCCTCGCCCAGCAGTAATAGAGAGCTCAATAAACTGTGCTGATGCCTGTGACCTTCTTTCCCCGCCTGAGCATGAGGAATTAAGAGAGTTCCCCATGCTGACATTTAAATTATCATCTCCGAGGAGCAGAGGAGACCCAGCCAGTGTGTAGATGAATGGCACGAGTCAGACCTCTTGCAGTTACTGGCCCAAGATCTCTCCATCAGCGGCTTTGCTCAGATTTTAGAGAACTTCTCCAGAGCTGTAAAACCCGAGAGTTTTTTCCCTAAAGGGGAGCAGGTTTGTACATTGGAGGCACAACCTGCTGTGAATTGGGCTGGCTTGAAGATTTGGAGGGGGCTGTGAATTTCTGCTTCTGGAAGAGGCGAGGTGGGAGATGCTTTCCAGGAGCAGCATCCCGGTGCAGCCCGGCTCCTCCCGAGCACCCCCGAAACAGCACCCCTAAATTTTTAAAGCCTTTTATTTTTGCTCTGGGGTTTCCCAGCAGCGTTGCCTGGCATAGGAAGGGCTTGCAGCAGCCTCAGCATGTCGGGCACCCTTCGCTTGGCTCCTCCAGCCCGTCTTCCCCCTCCCCTGGAGCCAGTGCTGCTGCGAGCAGTGACTTTATCACTGTCACCAGCAACATTTCCCGCTCGGAGCCACCGCGGGAGCCGCCGGCCAGGGCTGTAACGTCTCATTTCTCCTAATGGGCAGTGGCAGAGAGAGCCCCCGTGGGGACCGCGCTTTGTCACCATCGATCAGGTGGCGCCAAGTGGCGCCACCAACATCTGTAATGCATCAGCCCCCACTTGCCATGGCCGCGGGCTTTGGAGCTTCGGGGCGTTTGCTGGGCAGGGACCAGCCCAGCCATCCCCTCAAGGGAGCAAAGCGCTTGGCAATCCCCATGCACCGATCTGGGGAGCTTAAAAACGAGAGCTGTTGCATGAAGGATGGGGAGAGCGGCTTTCAGATGGGACGAGGGGGACCCACAGGGGTCATGGTGTACGTCCCATTGCCTGCGAAGGCCACGTTAATGGGTGCTACGGAGAAAACCGCTCATGTATGGGTGCTACAGAGAGCAATGTCTGTGTATGATGGGTGCTACAGAGAGCAACGCCTGTGCACCATGGGTGCTACAGAGAGCAATGCCTGTACACCATGGGTGTTATGGAGAGCAATGTCCATACTCCATGGGTGCTACAATGAGCAATGCCTGTGCACCATGGGCGCTACAGAGAGCAATGCCCGTGTATGATGGGTGCTACAGAGAGCAATGCCCGTGTATGATGGGTGCTACAGAGAGCAATGCCCGTGTATGATGGGTGCTACAGAGAGCAATGCCCGTGTATGATGGGTGCTACAGAGAGCAATGCCCATGCGCCACAGGTGCTATGGAGAGCAATGTCCATACACCATGGGTGCTATGGAGAGCAACACCCATGCATGGGCGCTGCAGACAGCAGAGCCAGCCCTGACTCTGAGTTATTCTCCTTGCTAATTAGACTGAGCACCAAACTCTAATTAACTGAGGCAGAGCAACTCCCCCCGGAACCGAGGGCTCCCCTCCATCCCCAGCGCTCGCTGCTGTGCATCCCCAGGCCAAGCCCCTGGTCCCCGCCAAGCAGAGGGACGGTGAGCGTGGGAGCGCTGCTCTCCGCCGGGGATCGTGCCCGGCCCTTGCCTGCCACCAAAAATCTGCAAAACACTTTTTTGCAATTACCATCATCTCATCCGAGCCCCCGGCTGTGTGTACAGGCTGGCTGCTGCCGGCTGCTGCTTCCCCTGCCGCTGCCAGATGTCTGTACAGAGCCAGAACAGAGACTCAGAGGATTTTCCCTCCCTCTCCTGCTTCTGTATTATTTTTTTAAGAGCTCTGCACTGCTGCAAAAAGTAATTTTCTCCCTCCCCATCCCTTGCTGTGGCGTGGCAGTGACCATACTAATCAGGTCTCAAGCGCGACCCCCGAGACGCCTGTGATGGGAGCCAGCTAACAGCTTGACAGCTCTGTGTCTTCCCGGACTCATTACAAGCTCGTTTGCAAGGATGCCACCGCGCTCGTCTCCTGCAAGGGTTTTTGGGCACTCGCCTAACGTGCAAGGGGTTCGGACCCATGTTTGCACGTATTCGTGGGCAAATCACACCTTCTGGAGATGAATTTACTGCAGAGGGGGGAAGATGGATGTTAATTAACACCTCTGCAGATGGTATATGTTCCTGTTTATGCCGTGAAAAAGCCCCTTTGCTCGTCCCAGATCTCCTCGAGTCTTCTACGTTTCAAGTGACCTGGAGCAGCGGCTCATGCTGAGGGGTTTTTTGATAGGAGAAAAACATTGTTCCGTGCTGTCACCCCTTCTTGCTGTCCCTCAGCCATGGGGCTCTGGGGGGTGCCAGTTTGCAGCGCGGTGCTTCTCGGTGGGGTTTTACCTGCCTTACCTGAGGTAAGAAGCCCCCTTATGCCTCACAGCCTTCAGCCCTGGTGTACACGCACCCCAACGGGCTATGCATGCTCCCAACAAGTTACACACGCACCCCATGGGTTATGCACCCACCCTGCACCCCGATGGGTCATGCACACTCCGGATAAGTCATGCATGCACCCCATGGGTTATGCATGCACCCTGATGGGTTATGCACACTCCTGAAGGGTTATGCACCCACCCTGTGGGTTATGCATGCACGCTGATGGGTTATGTCCCCATCCCATAGGTTATGCATGCACGCTGATGGGTTATGCACCCACCCTGTGGGTTATGCATGCACCTTGAAGGGTTATGCACCCACCCTGTGGGTTATGCATGCACCCTGATGGGTTATGCACCCACCCTGTGGGTTATGCATGCACCCTGATGGGTTATGTCCCCACCCCATAGGTTATGCATGCACGCTGATGGGTTATGCATGCTCCTGAAGGGTTATGCACCCACCCTGTGGGTTATGCATGCACCTTGATGGGTTATGCACCCACCCTGTGGGTTATGCATGCTCCTGAAGGGTTATGCACCCACCCTGTGGGTTACACATGCACCCTGATGCGTTACGTACCCACCCCATGCCCTACACCAAACTGCTGCTGAGTTTGCTGCCGCACTCCCCTTCTTTTGCCTTCCCCCCCCCGCTGCAATTTGACTGGCACCCCTGGAGCAGCTTTGCATTCTTAAACTCAACGAGCTCGCTCTGCTCCCTATAAAATAAACCAAGGGAAACGGGAGCCCCAGCAAGTCCCAACAACCACCCTGCTCCACTGCTCCGGAGCCACGCACAAAGATGCTGTCAGGGTGATTTACAAATGGTATAAATATAACTGCACGGCCCCAGCATCTCCATCCTGGCTTGCCCAGGACCATCCGTCACCTCCTGCACAGGGGAGCTGCGACTGGGGGTTTGGGCAGCTGCAAAAGGCTGTGAGCGAGACAAGCTGGGGCAAAAAAGGGGGCAAAACCCTATAAAACCAGGAGGAAATTTGGGAAATCCTGAGATGCTCTATGAAAAACCCAACTTTCTGAATGTAGGCAGCTCCCTGGGAGAGGAGAAAAAGGGAAAGGGGGGTAAAAAACCTGGAAGAAAGGGGGATTTGCAGTGATAAAAATAAAAGCTGGGTTATTTTTTTCCCTCCCACTGTCTCTGTGGTTTCTCAGAGTGTAATTTGCTCGGCCGCCCTGGCGCGTCATCCTCTTGCAGAGGGCTCCAGCATCCCTCCATGCAGGGGGGGATTATGCAAATCCAGCCCCAGCTCACGAGAAAGTGGGTTAATCCAATATTACTGAGTGGAAAAGGGAAGGAAAAACCTGGTGGAAACGGCAGCGCCGGCAGAAGGAGTACCACGCAAAAAGCCTCCTCCCCAAAAGAAGGGGGAGATGAAGCCAACTACAAGCTGCAATTTAGGGTTCGGGACAGTTTTTGGTTTATATTTTGATATTGCTCTGCTTGCATCCCCTACACACCTAAATGCACATATTTATAGCAAACAACAGCCAGGACTTGATGGAAATACTCCTGTGCATGCACCACGCTCCAGCAACTGAATATATATCAGTCCGGAGAGCACCTTTTCCTATTTATAAACCTGCCTGGATGCAAAGAAGAGCTTTAAGGCAGAGATCCAACTTGTTCAGGGAGCAGAAACAAGATGGTAAAATCAAGAAAAAATACCCTCTGGTGAAGGGTGGCCACTTCACCTGGCACCACCAGCCCAGGGAGCTTTTCCTTCACCTCCTCCACAAGCACACGTGCAAGCAAAGAGCTGTTTTTCCCATCCTGGAAAACTTCTAAGTTTTCTCTCATCAAACCACTGTTGGGGTTTTATTTGTGTTTGGCAGCTTATCCTGAAATTCCCTGGAGAAAGCCAAAAATACTGCTCTGGGCCGTTATATCCGAGGCTGGATCCAGGCTGGTGCTGGTGGTGGGGAAAGCTACAGCCTCCAAATGCCCCCCCCCCAAATAAAACGCTATAAATCTTGCTTTGCTCCAGATCAGCATCCTGCATCCCTGGGTATTCTGGGGACAGGGATGGGAAGGGGAAAGGTTTTTGGGGGAGGCTCTTCCATGAAGAATCCAGCACGGCTCCCCAAGCCCCAAACACCCTCAATTTTACACAATTTTCTCCACAGCATGAAAACCACCTTTTTTTTTTTGCATAATCTCACACCCAACATGAAAATCCTCTTTGCACAGCGGTGCTGACCCAAGTCCCCAGCTCCCAAACCTCAACCGGCACCAACCCTCGGCGCAAAGCCCCCAGCACCAAACCTGCCAACCCCAAATCCACACAGAAAACATAACAAAACACCCGGAGAAAGCCCCGTGGAGCCCTCAGAAGGATTGCAAAGCAATTTTACATCTCTCCCCCCACCAGGTTTTCAAAGGCCAGCCTGCCTGCCTGCTTCACTGAATCGATATTCCCATCAGCGAGAGCGCCGTCTGCCTTTCTCTCTCCACCATCCAGCCTTGACCTTCTGTTGTACAGGAGCAAAGCAGCTGGGTGCTTCATGTCCCCGTCCCCACGGGCAGGGAAGAGGCACCGGTGCCGCTTACCCGGTACCAGACGATCTCCCGCATCTTCCCATCTGTCTTGAAGTTGCATTTCAGGGTGACGGCATCTCCCACCACCACGGGCGGCAGCGGCTCAATGCTGACCGTCAGGTAAGCTGGAAAAGTTAGAGAAAAGGAGAAAAACTGAAGTGAGCTGCCAGGGAAGGATGGGGCAGGGGGTTCAAATACTGTTCTCGAGTGGTTTTATGGTATTAATAGCTCAGCTATGAGGAGCAAACACCGGATCCATCCCACATACGGATAACCCATGGGCAAGCCCATCAGCGTGGCATCTTGACCCCTTGCAGCGATGAACTTTGGCTGCTCCCAACGCACCAAAAAAGCACCAGCTGGGGAAAATCCTTCCTGACCTTATTTACCAGCTTATGGCACCAAAATGCAAGGACCGACTGTTTCGCTGCTTCTCTCCCTAGCTTGGCAAAACTGCCCACGTTTGCCCAAATAAAACCCGGGTGCCCAGATTTTGAGGCTCGCCTTGACCCACACGCAAAGCCCTGATCCCACCGGCCACCTTTCCCACCTGCAAACTCAAGCCCATCCTTTCTACCGAGATACTGGCTTTGACTTTGTCTCCATCATCATCTGCCCCACATCTGTTCTCTCCCCATTGCAGACCGAGTTCCTCCACTTACGCTTAGCTTTAAAACCCTCTAAATTACTCATTTCTCACAGGAACAGGCTCAACAGATTAATTGGAGGATGTGCAAAGCCCAGCCTGTGGTTTTACAGCCCAGCCTTGGCTGACAGCCTGCTTCTTCCCCAAATCCCCCATAGCTGGATGCAGGATTTGTCCTTGTAACGGGGAAAATCAGGGCACGGGCAGCTCTGTCTGGCTGTTTTCTCCCGGTTTCTCCTCGACTTGCTGCAAAACTGTTGCAGGAGCATGGAACAGCCAGGGTCAGGAGGGCAGGCAATTACATTTCTATTTTATTTTCCTCTATTTCCTTCCGCTGCTGGAAGATGCCAGATTGACAGCCCGGCAGATCTGAGCCTTTCTTAAGCATCCTTGCCCTGACCGCACCCGTTTGACACCATCTGCAACCAGGGCACCCCAAAACAGCCCTTAACCCACTGCAAAAATCCATTTTTTTTTAAATTATTGCTTGCATCAGGTGGAATAGCAATGCTGAAAAACCCCAGAGCACCTGGAAAACGGAAGCAGGTTTGGAAACAGGGCTGCAGAAACTGAGACTCCTTTGCAGAAGATCCCCCAAAAGAGGGAAAAGTGATTTTACATGTCCCTCAGCCAGCAATTCAAGGCTCGCATCACTTGTAAAACAAGTTGCCAGTGTTTTTGCAATAAATCTCAACCACGACCTGCGGGAGAGCACGCTGCATGCACACGTGCCCGCTGCAACAGCAAGGCAGCATGGCCCAGCATATTGAGCACGGGACTGTAATAGTCAAGAAACCCTCTTTGCGCTGCTCATTTGGGGGGGCTACGAAAGCGGGTTTGCTGCTGCAATCAACTGGATGCAAGGAAATTTGGAAAAAAGTGGATTTTTTTGGTGGTGGTGAATGCCGGAGAGTGCTTTGCAGCACTACGCAGTGGGCACATGGGAGACAGCAGCGCCGAGCAGGGATGGGGGCTAAATTAAGGGCTGTTTTCAGCCCTGAAACAGTGCACAGCAAGAGGGGTTTTAATATTGCACCTTTGCAACCCCAGCCCGACACCTCCCTCCTGCTGACAGCGACCCAAATCCTCACCAGCAGCCACACTCATTCGGGGCCGGCTTCTTTCCAGCCTCTCTCCTTGCCTGGACGGGGTTTATTTTAGCACGGTAAAGCAGGGATTAATTCCTTGCGGCTGCCAATGCAGCACGGGGTCCCCTCGAATTCGGGGCTTTGCAGTTATAGAGAGGCAGCGATGAGAGGGGGAGGAGGAGGAAGGATGCAAGTAAGGTCAGGCAAGGTCTCGCAGCGGGTGCCCCGATTCCCCCCGCTTTGCTTTTGACATTTCCAAAAGCAAGATGAGCAACAGGCACAGAAGCAAAGGGAGGGGGGCGAGCAAACGTCTTGCAGCACGGTGGCATCTGCCCAGAGGAAATCAGGCATGGATGCGCGCTGGGGATGGAGCCTCCACGTGTGCGGAAAAGCTCTGCCTCTTCATCAACCAGCATTGGGAGCCACTGAGCGAGATTACATCTCCCTCCTGCCCCTGGCATGGATCAACAGGGTGATTAAATAAAGCCAGCAACAGAACCGACGGGTGACAAAGACAGAGCTAACACTGCATTTCCCCTCATGCCTGTGAATTACTGAGATACAGCAGTTCCCGGCTAGTAACCGCAGCATCTCCGGATGGTTTTCCATCCCTCTTCCTGTGGCATTGCGTTTCAGACCCTGTGCCCCACTGGAGCATCCCCATCCCAGTCCAGCCAGGTATTTTGGTGGTGCTTAGACCATCTCCTGATGGTTGGTGGCTTTTTCAAGTCAAAACCGGCCAAATTTGGGGTGGCCCCAGCCACCCACCTCCACTCATGTGCATTGGCACAAGCTGAGCAAATGCCCCTGCAAACATATCCCCAACCTGCCTCTTCCAGACTGCTCGAAAAAGCCAAATTAGGGTTTTTATTTTTGCTCTGCTCCCTCTACGTGCTGCAAAACCACTTTGACATGGCAAAGAGGCTGCAGCCCACCAGCTCCCACTGCTCAACTGTGCTGGGAGGACATCTGGTCCTTAAAAACAGCAAAGTGTAACCACAGGATGCTCCTGGACTTGTCCTCCAGAGCAGTTCCTGCATGGCAGAGCCAAAGCTCTGGAGCTCTGTGATTTATTGCACCGGTGTCAGTGTCACTGGCTCCACAACGGGACCCAGAGTTGTCATCAGCGGGGCAGAGCCTGGCTGGAGGCCGGTGACCAGTGGAGTCCCCCAAGGGTCTGTACTGGGACCAGTCCTGTTCAACACATCCATCAGTGACCTGGATGAAGGGATGGAGGGCAGCCTCAGCAAGTTCGCCGATGGCACCGAGCTGGGAGGAGCGGCTGATACGCCTGGAGGCTGTGCTGCCATCCAGCAAGCCCTGGGCAGGCTGGAGAGCTGGGCCGAGGGGAACCTCATGGGATTCACCAGGAGCAAGGGCAAGGTGCTGCCNGGGAGCTGCTGGAGCAAGGCCAGCGCAGAGCCACAAGGATGCTCAGGGGATGGAGCATCTCCCTGGTGAGGAAAGGCTGAGAGACCTGGGCTTGTTCAGCCTGGAGAAGAGAAGGCTGAGGGGGATCTCCTCAGTGCTTATCAGTGTCTGAAGGGCGGGTGTCAGGAGGGTGGGACTGGGCTCTTCTCAGCGGTGCCCGACGACAGGACAAGGGGCACTGGGCACAAGCTGGAACACGGGAAGTTCCACTGAAACCTGAGGCAAAACCCCTTTGCTGTGCGGGTGCTAGAGCAGCGGCTCAGGCTGCCCAGAGAGGCTGTGGAGTCTCCTTCCCTGGAGCCATTCCCACCCCGCCTGGACGCGGTCCTGTGCCCCTGCTCTGGGGGTGCTGCTCACGCAGGGGCTGGACGGGGGCAGCTCTGGGGGTCCCTTCCAGCCCCCGCCGCGCTGGGATTCTGTGGAGGGGACGGGGATCCCACAGAGGGCTGATGCTGGACTCCCAGCAATGCCTGGAAGGGGAGGGAAGGTGAAAACCCACCTGCTAAAAGAGCATCAGCTGCCCAAATTCAGAGCAAAGTCACACCAGAAGATGGGGAAAAGAAGGAGAGAAAGAGTATGAGCGAGAGGGAGAGCAGAGAGAAACAGATGCACGGTCCCCGGAGGAGCCAGCCCCCAAAATGCTCAGGATGTGTGTAGGGGAGGGGGAAAAGCAGGGAAAATAAAGCCAAGCACCGAAAAGCAAAGCAGGAATCCAGATGGAGCTGTGCAAAACCTGCTGTTGACATGTGGCTGACATGTGAATCTCATCCCTCGTCCCCCCTTCCCTTTGCTTTCCGGCAGCGGAGGACGGTGAAGCGTTACCGGTCCTCAAAATCCCCAGTTTGGTCCCTGTTTTGGATTTACTGGGGAGAAGAAACCAGGGGTGACAGGTATTGCTGAATTTTAAGGACTACTAAAACAGGGCTGAGCATCAGATTTGCACCTCCAAAGGAAGAGCCCAGCCCAACATCTCCATCATCCTCCACATTATCGACATCCCAAAGGCAGCCCTGAACCCCAAGGCTCCTCTCCTTCCCTGCTCTTTTTAAATAAGACGTATTTCATAGAGAAAGCTGTGCCAGGCCACCCTCTGATTAGATTCTGACCTATGGAAATTCCGCCTCTGATTAGATCGCATCCCTGGAGAGAAAAAGAGTATTTTTGCTAGCGAGCGGTGGGAATTCTTGCGACATCCAGTTTAAGGAAGGAAAAAAAAAAAAGGGGAGGGGGAAGGGAGAGAGAAATGAAATGTCCTTTTAAATCAGGAGTGACACATTAATAAAAGGAGCACATTGTAACATGCTCAGTGCTTTCAATTACAAAATAGCTGCGAGGGAGGAGGCAGGTTTCACCCTGGCCGTGCAAGCGGAGGACACGGCTGGATGCTTCCACTGAGACGCTGGCAGAAAGCCCCCTTTCTGCCCCGCTTGAGCACCCCACCAGGGATTTTTTGCACGCGAGAGCAGCGAATCACTCCATGGAAAAGGCTGAGGTCCCCCCCTGTCCTGTCGAAGAGAGGGAGTGAGAGAGCGGCTGGGTGGGGGGCTGGCAGCCACCCAAGGGCAACCCACCGCAGCATCCCTGGGTGCCCTTGAAAACCTCGGGGTGATGAAGCCTTTCAGCATGTCCCAGCACCGCAAAGCAACTCTTCCACATCTTCCCCACTCACCTGATATTTTTTAAGCCACATCTAAATTAAACATTCATTTATTAATATCAACCAGCACTCCCGTTCCCTGATTTCTCACCCCCGGCACATTCCAAGAAGCTAACTGACGCTGGGCTTTGCGCCTCTGGGACACGTCCCCAAGGTTCAACCTGTCCCCATCCTTGCATTTGGGGACAGTCAAACGGATCAGAGCATCAGGATGGAGCCGGAGGAGAGGACACGTGGGGACGCAGCTGTCCCGTCTGCCCCCGCTGTGTCCCCCCCATCCTTCAGGTGCCAAAACGTCCCCCTCGGCAGAGGTGACAGGGAGAGATAATATTAACACATCATCATTTTAATCAGCCCGTGATTAGTGGGGCTCATACATAATTCACACCAATTCCTTTACCACCTTCCGGCACTCACTTTTCCAAGCCGGGGCTAGGATGGTATTTTGGGGTGAAAGAAGGGAGGGAAGAAAAAGGGACCAGCGTCCCCCTAATCAGCACAGGGCTGATTTTCATCATTTTCCAGGGTTTAAGGTATTTGCTGCTTGAGGAGACACTTTCCCCCTTGCAAAAGTGCCAGCTGGGGTGCTAAAGGATTGCAAATCATCCCCCACATAAAGAGGAGAACGATCCCACCCCCTGTTCTACGCTGGAGGAAGATGATGGTTTGCACAAGGGGAGATCACCAGTGTGCAAGGGTTCCCGGCCGTGCAGGAAGCCCCGGGGGCGCGGATGTCACCCGCCGCACGCTGGGGCTGAGGAGCATTAAGCAAACGCACTTTGACTTGCAGCACTTTGCAACATCTTGTTCATTAAAGATTAAACGCCAGCAGTTGCTCCCGCTCCTGTGAGTACAGCAAATACCTTCTCCCTCCATCCCCTGCTCCGGCGATGCCTTATTTATGATATTCCATGGCGATTTACAATTATAATGTGTTGCTGCCTGTCCTTGCTAACCCAGGAGGGTTGCAAGGGGCAAGAACCGGTGAAGGATTCACATCTGTCCCAATCCGGAGTGGCCGAATTTTGCTGAATCTTGAGTTTTTCCTCCTGGAAAGCTGCTGCACTGATTTATTTATTTATTTATTTATTTTAATGGAGGAGTGTTTTAACACAGGTTTAACAACAGCGAGTGGAATGGGATGTGACAGATGGAGTCAGCATCGTGTTTCCGAAGAAGACGGTTCTTTTGCATAGGAAAAAATGGGTTGGGGGAGCCCGCTTGTGTTTCTAAAGGCATGAACTGCTGGAGTTTTGCTTGAATTTCCAGCCTTTCCTTCAAGAAAACAAAAAGCTGAGCACCAGCAGGGCTGAGCATCCCCAAACCCACCGCTGCCCACCCCAAAATTGGGCTGGCTTTTGCAAAATGGGGCTGTTCCGTGAAATCAAACCACGAAACCCAGCATCGCCCGCCATGAGGAAGAGCCCTGCTGGCAGAGAGCAAATCGTATTAATACTGTGTAAATAGGATATTAACAGGCCGACCAAACAATTAAGAGCTGGTAATTAAAATTCATCTTCCTTCACACCGCGGTGTATTAAAGTACAAACATTTAATTAGATGCCTCTTACCTCACCCATTTGCATAAGTGGGAGGAAACACTTTGCAGCTGTACCTCTAATTATTCTTTATGGGGGTTGCTGGACCAAACCAGCCCCTAAATCCTTCGGAATTGCAGAGTCAGGGAGAAGATGTATAGACTATACGGGGAGCATGTATAGAATACGCTTTGGTACATTTTTCTCTAGCTAAGTGGGATGCAATAGGTGCATTGAACATGACAGATCCTATGGATGCGTCTTGTGTCTTGTTAGCTCTTTGTAATGTAAATCAATAATTTTAATCAATACATGGATTGAGCGTGGCCGGTTTGGCCTTTCGACCCCTTTTAAATCAAGATTAACTGAGAAAACCACTTCACTGGGGCAGCTGGGGACAGACAGACCCTCACGGGTCTGCTGCAGTTAGGATTTAATGATCAAAATCTGTCAAAACTCTACAAAATTATGGGTTTTTTAAGCTTTACTGGTCAAAATTTATCACCATGTCCCAATCCAAAGCTTTCTGCTTGTTTTGGGGTGTGCAATGCAAAAACCAAAACCAACTTCCAACGATTTCAATGCTGGTGAGACGGGACTTTTGAACACTGCTCACAGCTTTTCTTTTTTCCTTAAATCCTGGATTTCTCCTGGGAAAAAATATCCTAGCCAAAATCAAAAATAAATTAAAGCCTAATTTTGTGCCCTACCACGGTACCCAACATCACTTGCGTGCGGCCGCCTTAGCATCACAGAGAGCGTCTTCAACACCGTGCAATCATGTAAGGGCTTCCCAAAGAGTTATGTCACTATAACTTAAGAAAAAATCAATTTTTAGACCAGTTTTGTCCTCATTATGAACACTACAGTAATTTTTACATTCTTAAGGGCAGAGATTAGATCTTATGTACCAGTGCCTATAGCTGAGCCCTGGTATGGTGCAGCAACACTGCAGGCTGCGGAGAAATGAAGAGCGAGGCTCAAAATGGATCATGCTGGGCTACAAACATGTTACAAATGCTTTGGCTCAGTGGGGTTTTCACGCACATCAGCACAATCTCGGCACGGTAAATGACCTCAGACACAAAAAGGGAGAGTTTGGGCCACTTTGGGCATGCAAATGCAATGGATGATTCGGGTCATGGGAGCGTCAGGATGCTGTGGTGTCTCCTTCTACCTCTCCAACACCCATCTCCTGCCCCTTATCCATCTCTTTCTTTCCGCATTTCTACCTTTCCCTCTCCTGTTTCCTTCTATCAACTACTCAAGCGCCAGATCTATCCATCACCAAGCACTGGCTAATAAAATAGATGTAAACACCAGCTTTTTACACGCTTATCGTCACCTTTGGTGCGTGTCTCCCAACAAACAAATACGTGGTGGATAGAGTCATCCATATCAGCTACGTGGCTTGGGCACGGACCGAAACAAAACCCGCTTTAACGTGTTCATTGTGACTTTTCTAAGTGAAGGCTCATCGGCAAGGCTGTTCCAGCTCATCGGAGCACAAGATGAGAAAGACCATTTCTAGCTCAGCTCCTTTTACTTGCAGCGTCAAGTTAGTGCTCGTACTACGTCTCCGTCAAGGCGCTTGCCTGAAATCCTCGGGAAATCAGTCGTTCCAGTAAAAAGATGGAAGTTTTGAGGCAAAACGGCCAGAGCATTCAGCTGGAGCAAGCTCGCGCCCTGCTACAAACACCTGGGATGACTTTGGATGCATCATTTGGAGGCTCAGTGGGTCCCTCAACCTAAAAATCAGGCAATTTCCCAGAGACACAACGTTGGTGGTGTGAATCCTGCAGTCATGAAGCCAAGGTCCACATCCTGCCCACCCCAAGACACATGAGCCACTGCGAAGCCAAACCCACCGACTACAAAATGAGAGATGCTCCAGACGGTGGAGAAGTGCCAATTTGGGAGTGAATGCAAGAAAAGGGAGGTTTGGAGGGAAGCAACAGGCACTGGACAACTGGGAGCAGTAGGATTTTGGGGGTACCTTACTGGGATAAATGGGAAATATCTTCCATTTGGGTAATATTTCAACACCCGCAAGGCTGAAGGTTACTCCTGGTTACCCATCCAGGTTACCCCTGGATGAACATTTCTCTACACGCACACACATGGAGAAAGACCAGAGACCCAACCAAAACCAACAGCCGCTTTAGAAACACCCACCCAACCCCAAAACCCCATAAATCAACCCCAAAAAAGAGCAGTCAACATGAAGAAGATGGGTCTTACCACCCCACGCAGATTATCAGCAGGGTTGTGCTTGCTGCATTGAAAGTCGTCTTGATATATCGTATTTCATTAGCTGCTACCAGACCCCCCTGCACAGGCTGGGAAGCCACGTACATAGATTATAGATTGAATATTTATCTCCTGCTGCCGCGCAGACATGAAGTATGTTTAGTAGCATTTACGGTAGCGCAGTAAAGTTTTATTTATAATTTCTCCCCCCCTCCCCACTGCTGGCATGCTCAGCGCATCGCCGTAAAGCCAACAGCTTACGAAGCATGCCTCCATCTCTTAGTGATGCTGGGGGCAGGGGGAAGGAGTGTATTTTACTACTGCATCTTCACACTACTGATATTGTCATTAAAATATAATGCTTTAGCGCAGTGCTGAAGCACCCAGCTGCTGTTTATAGCTGCTAAAATTGGTGGCCGTGACCTGTGATGGGTCTTTGGGTTTGGTTTTTTGGAAGGGGAGGATGTTTTTCATCATTACATTGCTCATCAGTCTTGTTCCTTTATCCCCATTTATGGGTTATTTAAGGATTTAGCTGTCCTGGGTGTTTTTTGAGGTTTTCAGAGTCCTAAATGATGTCTTGTCCCATAGAGGAGGGAAACTGAGTCCAGAAGAGCCAAATTCCCCCCAAACCCAGTGGCATCACTGATTTGGAGCAATGGCTTTGCTGGCACCTCTTGACCTCTCAGCAGCTGCACAAGCTGCTGATGCCAAAATGAAGCTCTAAACACCCCTGGGTCAGCCAGGTCAACCTCAGATGCCCTGTTTTTTTAAATGAAGATCATGCGTTTCATTTGCATGTATGCATATATGCAAATAGGGGCTGATTGCCTGCAGCACAGCCTGCCATTCATGCTGTTTGAAAAACCCTGCACCAGTTATTTAAGGCAGATTCCTCTAAACCCAGGCTTGCTTGCACCCCAATTTTATTCCCATCCCATGAGCTAAAGCCAACAGATTTTGGCAAAATGAGGTGCGATGGGTGGGAGATGCCCCCCCCTCCCTGTGAACGCTGTGTTGCACTGGCTCCAAGTACTCATCCAGCCCCTCTGGCCTCAAATTTTCCCTTCCCCAATTAAGCAAACCCAGCTCCCTCAGGATTTCTCGCTCTCCTGCGGAGTTCCTCCACGGCAACTGGATTTTCCTTAAAGCTTTCTACCCAAAACTGCTGCCACCCCCAGCCTCCCTCAACTGCAGAGCAATAGTTCCCTCCTGCATGGCACTTCTGCTAAGAACTCCCAGGAGAGATTTGCTTTCTCCTTTTTCTAATAGCACCTCATTGCAGAGCCTAATTAACCTCAAGACCTGCTAACCCCCCCACCAATTCTTTCTTATTTTACCCTGTTATTGCTTTACCAGCTCTCCCCCACGCTGCACTGTGGACCTCTCCTCAAAGTGCAGTAATTGCATGTATCGCCATGGACAGTTACAGCAGGGTCTTGTCTTTCACCAGCAAATCCTGAGCTCACTGGAAAAGAAATTTTCCTACAGTCCCATTTTTGCAGAGCGGGAGCGATTGCTGGCCACTGAATTCAATGCAATGCCTCTGGGACGGTGCAGCATCCCCCCAAAATCTTGCAACAGAGCATGATACCTCTCCAGTGCCCGGGCACGCTGTGGGTTAATGCTCGGGGCCGGGATGCCCAGGTACCCTGCAAACTTAGCAACCTCCCCAGGGCTTGTGGATGCTAAAAATTCACACTCCCTCTGCTTTTTCGTTATTTTTAATCAAGCAGCATTATTTTTAATCAAGAGCGGCAGGATCTGCTAATCTCCAGCAAACCCCCCCCTAGTGCAGATGTGGGGTTTAATCTCGAATTAAGTGTGGCAGGAGAAGGCGATACCATATTGTAATCCTGTGCTGCGAAGGATTGGAAAAGGGTGTTTTTCCCCCACCAGCAAATGCCCAGACCCTCCTTTCCAGCAACAGGCTCAGCTTTCCGTCCCGACACAGAAGAGATTCATAGAATCATAGAATTGTTTAGGTTGGAAAAGACCTTTATGATCAGTGAGTCCAACCGTTAACCTAATACTGCTAGTTCACCGCTAAACCGTGTCCCTGAGCATCACATCCAAGCGCCTTTTAAATACCTCCAGGGA
>VZTV01045914.1:303-10944 GCA_013400875.1 Anhinga rufa | reverse complement strand
TAGTCTTATGCTGGGTTGTTTTGCTTTGTTTTGAAGTCAAAACAAAGCAGGGGATTTTAGCTTTTGAGCAAGGGCTAAACCCCACTCAAAAGGAGTGTACATGTAGTCCTGAAGTCAGCTGTCTTACTTCAAGGTGCCCTAGGCAATAGGGATCATTACTCTTTTATCTGAGAGGACTTCTGTTTTGACCCACTGTCATGCTCTTTACAGACCCAACCTGATAAGATCCCATTTCAGTGTAAACTGTTACAAGAAGGAGTAGGCACTGTCAAAAACATTCCTCTGACATGCAAAAACATTTAAGTGATGCTATGGTTTTCAGAGTACTTAAAGGAACTGATATAATTCCAAAATATATTTGCACATTAGAAGAGTACACCAATTGTCTCTATGTACCAACGCTTCCAGAATCATTTAGTCCTAATGACTTGGACAAATGGTTTCCCACTGAGGCCGCTAAGCATCATGCTCTCAGCAGTTCTTCACAGTTGCTCTCACTCACCTTATCTGGTTCAAGCCCTTTTGAAAATTGTGTCCTCTCCATTTTTAATTTTTCCAAGGGGAGAACTTGCATATGGCCTGCTCCATATTCACACTTTTACCTTGTCATGGTTATATACCATTCAGAACTAATGTACAGAGGCCTTCAGCATGTCCCTGGGGTCAAAAGCTGTTGGAAATGAGGAAATGTTAAGGGAACTAACATGTGTAAACAATTTGGCAGAGGTGTCCTAAAAATAAACCTTTGGAGTGGAATATAATACTAACATTAGAAGTGGACAGAATACAAGGAACAGTGGAACTGAAGTCAAGTCTTTGGATCATTTGAGATGATCTGAGCCAGCAGGTGGTAAATGTAGTTCAATATTAGCACACATCAAGTAATTTGTCTGCAAGCAAGAAACTGATGCAAGCAGTATTGTATGTGCTGAATTAAATAGTCATCCAGCACTGTTCTCTGGAAAAAGACCTGGGAGTTATTGTGGAAAAATAATTGAAGCCAGCAGCCAGCTGCACAGCTGTGCTAAAAAGAAGATGACAAAAAAAAAAAGGTGAAAAATACAAACAAAATGCCAGTTTGTAGTAGTCAAAGGATAGGAGGGCAAAGACAGGCAATGCATTTTTTGTGTTAGGCATTTGCAAGAGCCTGTATAGAGCGCCGGTGATTATACTGTGGGAAACATACCATTGCCAAGGAACAGGGGGATGATGAGAGCAGCTCAGGAGAATGCAAGGAAGATTTAGGGCTAGAGAGTCTTAGTGCAAGTGGCTTAATGAAAGTGATGTGTGTTAAGAAAGTGAGTGACAGAATAGTCAGAAACATAAAATACCTTCTTGTAAGGAGCTCCAAAACCACACGTATAAACTTAAAATTACAATGCAAGAGTTAAATAATGAAATCAAGCATAGCCATAACAGAAAAGAAACTTCAGGTTTCAAAGATCTGGTCCTCAGCTCAGCTGAAATCAATGAGATGAGACAGAATTACACCAGCTGAAGACAGGTTTATCCAGTCAGTTGCAGAGGAAGACCATAAATCAGTGATGAAAGGAGCTTATGTTTCATATTAACCACCCAGAAAAGCTCTGAGGAAGAAAACAACTGACTCACCTCCATTACCATGGTGGGTGGAAAGTTGTTGTCTGCCTCTTTGCCCTCAGATAAAGTCTCTGGTGGCTGTTTTTGCCCTGCTTAGGAAGGGGAATCCTTCTGAGACTTTTGAGTTGCTTGCAAACCAGTGTTATTCTCATGGAAAGTAATTTCCTGGAGATATTCTTGTTCCTATATATCTTGCCATTATCCTGTTCAACCTGCCCCTCTAAACTGTGCTTTTCTTGAGGAGACTGCATTGCAGAAAGCCAGTACAAATTTGGGATGCTTCTGAGGGATACCCGTATGTTGCACAAAACCATCATCTGAGTCAATAGTTGACACTTTTCCCTCTGAAGCACAAACTCACTGCAGTGCTTTTAACTGCAATTTTAAATTATTTGGAGGCTAGTTGGTCTGTAAGGGAGAACAGGCTATCCTGGGAACCCATGTAGCAATACTGCACAAACAAGTGACATTTTCAAGCTTTTCTAGATCATCTCATTTTCATATCATCTCAAGTCATCAGCTGAGCTGAATATGCAGGTCCCTCATGCTGAAAGTTCAAGGAAATGAAGCAGACCTATTACAGAAAGTAAATGAGTCTGAAACCAAGCAATAATAGTAAAAATCCATGTTATTAAAAGAAAAGCCATAGGAAATGGGAAGGAAGTAATTAGAAAGTGTTTTAATATTTTACCTTAACTATTAGGATTATATTAACAGGGTTGGGGTTTTCTGCTTTAAAGCAAGCTCTGCTAGGAGAGTAAAAGCTCTCAGCTGTGTGATTGCAAATCATCTGAGAAGACGTTCCTCAGCTCAGCAATGAATAGCGGTTAGTGATGCAATCTGCGAGCATGGCTGGGATTTCTAGGTGTAATAACGCACGGTGAGCCCACAGGGTCAACCCATCTGTGGAAAGGAAGGAAAACATATTGTTGATTCAGGGATGTGGTTAGCACTTAAGGTAAAGACTGACCGACAGTGATTTATAGCTTCAAATTCCTTTTCACACTTGTGTGAGAACCTGAACCAAACAAAATACAGACGTTTAATATTGTACAGGATATAGAGTTTTTCAGGGAGTGCTTGCATATTAGGTATCAGAGTTATATCCTAAGTGTATGACGCTACAACATTAATATTAAACATAAAATAACAGCCTCTGTAGGGAAGGTAGGATAGAAGTGTGGGAAGAAAACATGACTGCAAGTTAAAAGGTTCATTCCTGGATCCACCACAAACTTTCTTCAAGCAACTGGGAAGTCACTTGCACACTGAATCAGGAAGATATTTGCACACAGGTGTGATCCTAACTTCATGAGTATCCCTAATGTCTTTGGTAGATCGTTCATATAGTTAAAGTCATGTAGCTAGTTGTCATATAAGAGCAAAAATGCTAAATAAATTCATCGAAATCGGATGAAAAACATGACTCTTGAGCTTAGTCCTGACATATTACATTTGGGTTCAAGTGACAATTGGTAGACAGGTAAAACAGCTATGTCAGGGCTGGTTACATTTTCTATCATTGGATTTCATTAACTTGAAAGAATGCAGAACTTCTTGAAAACAGACATTAGGAAAATTTTACTCAGGGTTGCCAAAAACGTGTAAAGCAGCAACATAGGCAAAACAAAAAAATCTGAAGCAATTTAAAGATCACACATTTGAACATGACTTTTCTAGAAACAGTTCATAAAATCCTTAATTAATTTTGAAGGGTTTTTTAACTATGATGTAAACTTAGATAGAAGCAAAAGAGCACATGATGGGCGTAAGACTGAAAATTACTTTTAATGAGTACTAATGAAAACTTTAAGTGTTTCAGAATCAGCAGTTCACTTCACTTTGATTGTAGGTGTTTTTATGTTATGTCACAGTTCTGTGGCATCCAAATGTACAATTTTATTGCTGGTGCTCATATATCTAGGCTTCAGGCATCTAAAAGATCTCCTAAACACACAGGCCGTTGTCAATTATTTCTTCTGCTATATTCTCCAGATAAAATTCATTTGTGTGTATGCTTTGTATTAGATACAAAATCTGTATCTTTGCCCTTTTCTTCTTTGAAACAAATACAGGGAAGCAAGTATATTAAAAAGAAATAAATTCTTTTTTTTCCTGCCTCCTCCTTACAATCCTCAAACTAAACTTCTGCCAAAACTACATTATGCTAAATATCTCTTCCCTCAAAGAGAAGATTAAAGTAGAAAACAATGACAGGACAAATGTTCATCACATTATAGATGCACTGCTGAAAGCCACGCAGATACTTCAATGGCAAGTGATGTAGTAAAATGAATGCAGACAAGAACAGAATATTCCCCGTTTAACTCAGGCTTGGTTCCATCCTGTGCCATTACACTAGATAAACAGCTTGGGTTTCTTTCACTTCTCCTGTCAGGTGCTTGGGACTTTGCTGGAGTACCTTGAGGGAATGGCAAAAATTTGGTCCTGCTTTCGGTTTCAGAGAACTTGTCCAACTCAGAACAACCTTGAACAGTGCCTAGCATTTATTTCCCAAGAACAGACATAAAAGAGGATTCCCTTTTCAAGTATAATCCACTCTGTAAATCCCTCAAGAGCCATTTGACTCAGCCAACATTATCCTCTGGCCTTCCATGGCTCAGAGTGCTGGCAGAGGCTCCACAGCCAGGCTGTGGCTGTGCTTTCAAGAGTGATCAGTGTTGTCATTTATAAATCGTGTGGCGGCTATGCCTTTGAGGCCCGGGTGTGGAAGAAAACCCCTCTCTACAAAAATAAAAAAGTAAAAAAATTCTCTTGCCACAAAGACCTTACAAAGTAGCAGCTGCCCCCTTAGTAAAGCATCCTTGCTGGAGACAGCTTGGAATAGTCCATATATTCCCACACCTCTGTGTCTGGGTCAGTAGCACCATTCACTCTGCATGGAAAGTTTTGCTTTGCTCTGAGCCAAGAGTTAGTCCTGCCAAAAGAGGTATGATAAACGTCTGTTTCCTCCAAGCAAAATATGGAAAACAGCTTCTTTTCTCTGACTTCTTGTTTATTTGTTTGTTTTCTCATGGTGAAAGTCTCTCACTATTCTGCTGGGGACATTACAAGCTAGCCTGACACTACAGTTTAAGCTATTTCTAAGCTACCCTCCCAGTCCAGTTTGGGACACCACCTTTGATAACCAGAGGAATGTAGTCGTGTCTAAGTTTTCAGAATAAAGCCCTGCAAGTCACCAGAGCATCTCTATCAGCTTTCTCCTGGATCCAACTGAACTGGCCGTTCACATCACCAGGAGGAAGAAGCAGCAGCAAAATGGGGTGGGGGGAGCCCCATTGCCAGTGGTCCTGTCCCCACTCCCCTGCTGTCCCAGCCCCCCGGGCAGAGCGCCCCTGGGCAGCCACCACCAGGTCTTTGCATCCCTTCTGGGAGCACTGGGCACTGACATGGGTGCTCTACTCCATGTCCCTCCTCTGCTTCCATATTCATCCATTTCTGATCCTGTAACTCCCCACAGCCCTTGACTTTTGTATGCATTGTGCTCCACAGTCTGCTGGTTTTCTCCACAGGTTTGTTTTTCCTTCATCTGTTTCCCTTCCTGGGAAGGCCAAAAGGTCTTGCTAAGGTTGAACTAGTGCCTGGTCCCGAAAGAATTATAAAAGGAGTAACTGATTTTTCAGTTTCTGACTTTTCTGTCCCGGCTGGTTGCTATCAGTTAAGCAGATGATATCTGAAAAGGGGGAAATTATTTCCTCCTCATTCCCTCCCTCACTTTGTGTGAAAGCAGAAAGGGTTTATCCTTGTGTTTCAATATGGATGGTAGATGAGTGACTGGCGGATGAGAGGACACATTTACACAACTTTGCCTAAATTCTTGTTTTCATGATGCTAAAGATTTCAGAAACCTTTTAAACCAATAAGCTCATAGCCTGAAGTTCACCTGAGGAAGAGCCCTAAATTATTAATGCCACCCTTACCCCCTCCGCTGCTCCGAGAAAAAAAAAATCACCCTCACCCCCAAAAACAAGCCCTGAAAGAACAACTGCTGCAAGAGGAAGAGGAATATAAAATATGATTTAATGAGAGCCTTGACCATTTCAAAAAACATATGGCCTAGGCGAAGAGGCATTCCCTTGGAGGTGGAAATTTACAGGTCACCTGCTAAGGAAGAGCAAAACGCAGATGGGACTTTTTTAGTCTAGTCCAGTTATAAATAGACATTTGGTATTCTTCAAACAAATGCATATTTGTGCCAAAGAGCTACCACTGAAAGATGCACCAATGTTACTCTCATTTGTTGTTTCAGTAATTGTCCCATTCTGCAGAAATGAGATTTCCTCTACTTAGTCTGAATCAGTTCTACTATTCTTTTATAAAATGAGTACTTATGTGGGCTTGCCTGAGACTTCAGTGTGGGAATGTGCCCAGTATTGCAAGGGAATAACAAAGCAGGGCCACCAGCCTATATATATGGAGAGTTATGCTGCTGCTAGCCACAGTACCATGACAGTACCTGCCATATACTACAACAGGTGTTCATCATAAATTTAGCACTAAACCTATGGATTTCCTCACTCAAAAGATTATTCTGCTGTTTTGTGAAATGATTACAAGAAATTCCTTTCTTTTCAAATTCACCTTTCATCCTGCCTATTCTTAAGTCACTGTTCCTCCCATGTGTTCTCCTATATGTTTTATAATGACTCCATTGTATTGTCATTATGTTATTGTTTCCCTCTCCTTTTGCTCACCTGCACTTTTAAAAAAGTGGAGTCCATTTAAACTTGAAGAATTTGGCCAATTTAAAGAAAGAATATCCTGAACAATGCTTCTCAGCAGACATTTGCTAGCAGATGGTGTTACAAGGTCTTTTGTCTCTAAGATGTACTGTTTTTCAGAGACTCTAAAGTATTTTTGTTCTTTGTTTATTTGCAGAATCACTAATGATCATTACAAAGAGATCTCAGCCAGGACTAGAGCATCGTTGTGCTACACACTGGCTAATACATGTTGTCTGAAATCAGGACCAACTCCAAATCACAGCTATGTAGAAACCAGAAAACACTATTATTCCCCTTGTAAGTATAGAAAACAGGAGCACTGGGGAAGGTAGCCCACCTAAGAGAAAGCTGACCTAGTCTAGCCATTGAGAAGAGAAGCTTACCTGCAGTCATGAAGGCAGTCTGTGGCAGAGACAGGAGTGAATCCAGTTTGCCTGAGTTCCAAAACCTTTAAGAAACCTACAAAGGATGTTCTTTCTATGCACCTGTACCAGTTAATGAGCATTTGTCATACAACTACCCAGTGTGAAAATGAGTTGGAACTGTTAGTATCTAAGATTAATTACTGAAAAGTTAAATGCAGATGTAATAAGAAAATAAGAGAATTCTCTACCATTGGAAAATAAAATTATATTTGCTTAATTTTAAAATTACTGGGCTAGAAGTGAGATGATAATGGTGTGCAGGACTTTGAAAATGAAGGGGCTTAACACACTGCAGTCAGAGCTGTCCAGAACAAAGTGGTATTATTGTTTCTGGAGATAACTGACTTTAGTTTTGTTACAGGTAGATGAAAAGGGTGCTGATAATCAGTAAACATTTAGGGAACAAACAAAACGGTAAGGAGCGTTTCCATGTGTATGAAGATGTCAGTATCACAAAACAAATCATCTGACAAACTTTCAGGATCTGACAAAACCAATACTTTGTAAGAACCCAGTTCACCATTTAACAATCATACAAGACATTCTCCTTTCAAATAGGATGGCAGTGCGTACTTTTCCCTGATATATGCTAATTTTATTGATGGGCATCTGAAAAACCCTGCAGGGCTCTTCTCTGGTGGACACCCTGGGAAAATACACCTCTTCTCTATGTTCCACTGATGCCCGAGATAACACAGGAATTGTGTGTTTTGCTTCCTTATACATGTCTAACTCCTTTTTTTAGACTGATTACCAGAATCTCCTTAAATGCAGTTGAGCTCATTCAAGGGAGGCCTTGAGTTCCTAGGCTTTGATGTCAGTGTGCAAGCACTGAGGAGCCGCGCTGGCCCATGAGTCACTTTCATGCTGTACTCTCTCACAGCATACTCAGGCCTGCCACTGAGCTGTAGGAATGGTCTCTGCTGTTATCAGACTTTTCCAAGAATGTGGATGCAGTAATTGCTCCACTCTTTAAGCCTCTTGTGGTTTCTGTAAATGGCATTCTTTCAAACTGCAGCCAGAACGAATTAACCCAGAGACACAGAGCTCACAATTAAAATAAATTTTTTAAAAATCTTCATTTTTTTTCTGGTAGCAGAAGATGCTGAAAACATTCAGGAGTTGGCAGTTGAATGTATTTTTTAGTGAGAAAATCATCAGGTGTTCTGTTTGTATAGCCTTAAAAGCTAAAAGTATGTCCCAGTGCTGTGTACCTGGGAAGGTAGAGGCACAATTATGGCTGGTCCTGGAAAAGGGCTAAGGGAGGGAGAGGGGCAAGGCAGGGCCAGTGGAACTGCCTTCACCTCTCAGCTGGGCACAGCTGCATTCCCCATGCCCCCCTACGAATCATACATTGGGACTGGGCACAGCCCGATCCCCTTCAGAGCAAGCAGATGCTGAGCTCAGTGTTTCCATGGGCAGCTGAGGCAAAACCTGTAGCTTTCTGGCTGTGAAAGGCAGAGTGTGAGCCTTTCACCCGCAGATGTGTTTTCTCTGGCCCTCCTGTGCCACCCTCTGCAGTACAGGACTGCAAAGTTCTTTTTCTTCAGTAAATTCCAGCATCTCATACATGTTTACATTGGGGAATGCAGGAAAACTGAGCGTATGTTTTAAATGAAATGTAACTACTGTCAGAAGCTACCGGGAAAAATGGAGCTACCACCCAGCTAGATCTGTGGGTTGTTTTTTTTATAATTCAATAGAAAAATGAGACAGCAACTCACACATGCTACATCCATCACACTTCAAAGAAGAGTGCATATAATAACATATTTGTGGTGTTGTTCAGCATGCTGAACAAGCTTCATGCAACAACCTGTATCTTCCATCTGTCTGTAATTTCCAGTGGCTCCACTAACAACTTGCTGCATGAAAAAGCATCAACATTAATATGAGCTTATATCAGCAGTACTTGTCAGAAAATGTTCCCCTACCTTCCTGTGCCATGCACCATCTCATAGAAACACACAGGGCATTTTATTGCAAATGCTTTGGGTTTTCAGCCAGAAGCTTGAATTTACCATGGAAAGCAGACAATCCATGAAAAAAAAATGTTTAGCTGAAAACCTAATTTTCCTTCCAAAACAGATTATACAGCAGTGTTTCAGCCAGCTGTGCCTGGAATACTGCTCACACAGAGGTCCACAGAGATACGCACAGTGGCACCAAATCAGCAGACGGACTTAGAGTTTCTGCAAGCTCTGAGCCCACAGGATAATCTCATTTTATAATGGGATAACAACAGCCCTTTTATAAGCATGAAGAAAAAGGTGTGGTTCATGGTACAGTAAATGAATGAAAGATCATGGGATGTCCCAAGTGTAGCTCAACCACTGAAAATCTCCCAGCTAGAGAAGCCTTTGATAAGAATAAGGAAAGCCTGTTTGTGTGGAGCTCCACGTTCCTGTAGCTAGTCTGCTGGCACCCAAGAAAACCCATTATGCAGGTCTCTCTATACAACACCACAGTCATTTCAAATACCTAAAGATCTGAGTATCCTTCCATGGGTAATTACTTGATATGTTGCAGAAACGGTTGCTCCTGTGAAGTTTCATCCACATCTTCACAGAGGCTCCTGTTTTCCAGAACCAGGGATGAGAGAGCTGTAAAGACAGAAATCTCATGTATTCTACAGGGTCATTTGAAACAAATTTGGAGTTTTATCTTTAATATTTTTCCTAGTTGTTGAATGAAGCAATGAAACACAATGGGTCTGTACTTCACTTTATAACCAGCTGACTATTCAGGTCCTCAGCCAGGACTCTCCCAATAATGCCCACCTTTGTTTTGTACTCTCAAGGCGCTGATTTGAAGGAGCAGAAACACGAAATAAATTAATTAAAAATGCAAAGAATAAAAGTAAAGAGAACATGCAAAAAAGATCAAATTTGTTAATCAAAAAAAGCTGAAAAACTTCATAACGATGTGTGTGAATACCTATTTGAGGAGAGGCATTTTCCTCCAGACTTTGTTTCCCTTGCCCTAAAACTATCAGCCATGCAAAGCAATTAAAAACTCACCATTTCCATTTCTAAAACTTGATTATTTTCATACTTAGTTGTACCTAGATTTAGGGAGGTTATTTCTACCCTGACATGGCCTAACCTAAAAGAGTCTGAATTAAGTCTCTCAAAATTTAAAATTATCGAAATTGTGAGTAAAATCCTTGCTCAGGTGAGTTAACGACAAAAATGTTAGCTGGCTTAATTAGAACCAGGAGTTCACTGATTTGTGCCTTGTAGCCGTGCACAAGAGGTGCCTCACCTCTTAGGACACATTCTGTATTAAGGGCTTGATCCAGAGCACACTTGAGTGAGTCTGATTCTTTCCATTAACTTCAGGCCCCCAACGCCAACACAAATTTCCTGTAGGATTTTGGAACAACTCCCACCCGAATGCTTGCGGTTCCTTCCTCATATTCATCCCGTGTGCATCCACAACACAGCAATTAAACCAGCAAAGCTGTGGGGCATTTTTGTTGGGGTTTTTCCTCCTCTTTCTCCTTCTCCAAGTGAAAAGCTCAAGAGAATTCCTGCGCTGGTCTCCCTGGGGTTTGCTCTCTGCTTGGTGGGAATGTTTTATTTCCAGTAATGACATTTGTAGTCACATGTGCACCCAGGGGGGAGATGAGACCCCTGTTGTGCGTAGCGGAAGAGATGAAAGAAGGCTCTTGTAAATATATCTTGCACCTCATGCATGTCTAAGAAGGTTCCATATAAATAGCACCATAACTTTTGCACTTGATGGCACTTGAGCACATTATAAGCAGCAACAGGTGGGAGGCATGTTTGAACAATTGAGCGGGCTGTAATAACCATGGTTAGTAGGTCTATTATGTTTCTAATGCAAATTCCACATGCATATTTGGTTAT
>VZTV01045910.1:0-12292 GCA_013400875.1 Anhinga rufa | reverse complement strand
CACAGCTTATATGATGTGGTCCTGAGGACAGGTCAAATCCTGCTCACCCTCATCCTGTGACTAGAAACAATAACTGACAGCAGAGGAAAAGGCATGGGACTTAGCCTGGTATGTGTTGCTTTCTTAATGGGAACATCATTTAGCTGAATGACACTCAGCTGCTACCAAAGGATTTGTAAAGTAATGCTGTGAATGCACCAAACGCCAGTGAGAGCGGAAATAAGAAGCTCCTGAAAACTGGGCTGCTCTTTGCTACCTTCTTCACGTAGTTGACTCCCATTTCATTTGGTTTTAAAGGAGTATTTCTGCATTTGTTTCTTTAAAAATAAAACCAGAAAAGTAGTAAAATACTTGCATGTCACTGGTGAGAACCATGTTCTGCTCAACTTGCTCATTCAACTAGTCCCTTAAACTTTGTATTTGCTGTATCCCCTATAAAATGCATTTAAACTCTTGCTTTGGTTTTGGAGGGTTTTTTGTTCTGAACATTGCATATTTTTGCAGCCAGAGCTTGTGACAGTTACTAGGCGTTCCTACTTTACTAACAAACAAGACTTTCACTTTCAAATTCTTTACCAAATTGTGCGATACACATTCTTTATGAGACACTGAGTTAGCATTTTAAAAAAAAATTTTGGCAGTGAAAAGACTGCTATAGTTGTGTGACAAAATTCAGATTGGAAGGAAATAGCTCACAAAAGCATGAATTAAACATCTAATTAAAAGTGTTAAGTCTCATTTTAATTTTCTTTAAAACACCAAAGACAGAAAAGCAGCTGTGTGCCTGAAGAATACAGCCTGATAGGATCCAGTTGGGTACGAACATAGAACTGATACAGAGAGCTCAAGGAAGCATACATTTATGGAAAATGTGGAATTTTGGGATCCTTGAAGACATTTATCAGAGTAGACGTTTATAAGGACTGATTATGAAATGGGATCTGAAATAGTGGCAGAATGATGCTTTTTCCTAATTTGTGGTGAGCAAACATATATTTAATTAGCTCCATTTTTTTCAATTAGCAGATGATAATCCTATGCATAATATTGCACCATACCTCTAGTTTTGGACTAATGGGTTCACAGGGGTCTGACATAAATGGGCTCATATTTTCAAGTGACTGCTTTGAAGATATGCAGTTGTCTCAGCTCAGGATTGCTGTGTCCTGCAAGCTGTGGTTTGAAAATAGAAGAAATAATTTGGCTTCTTCTCCAGTTAGAATTACAGTTCTAAGCCAGAAAATTTTTATACAAAACCCCCCAGTAATTTTAGAAGAATACTTTTTTTAATCTTCCATATTACATATCTATTTAAAAAGAACATGCAGTGTGGCCTATGATTGTTATCTGTTGTTCAATAATGTAACTGGACAGTCTAATATTTGCTCTATGAATATGAAAATTGGAACACCAAATTGCTTGGGCCATTTCATGTGATTATGGGGAAAAAATCTCCTTGCCTAATTACAATTGTAATTCAAAATGTATTTTAAAATATTAAAAAGTTATCTGCACTTGCAAAACTCAGTCTAACCAGAAAGAAATTTGTTGTACTTGTATCCCTCCCTGTGGGCTGTATTCTGTCAGATACTGTGCAGAGAAGTCAGGTTCAGAGAGATAAGCAATGGAACTGTATGAAAAGCAACTCTCCTTGTTTCAGCCCCAAACCGTACAAAAAGCCAACCTGCCCAGCCAGACAGAGTCCAGGTGCTTCTGCAAGTTGAAAGACTAGACTTGGATGTACCCTGTAAATTACAGTGGTTTTACACTGGAGCAACTGGAAAGGAGCTCCTGATTTAAATCAGTTGCTCAGAATTAAGAAATGGGCTCTTGAAATCAAAGCATGCTTCTTTTCAAGTCTGCCCTTATGTTGGGATGGCCCCTGTGCAGAGCTTCCTGCTGCAATAACTGATGCTTCTAAGAAAGCAACACCAGCAAAGGGCTGTGCACAGCTTTGAGAGCCAAAGCATACATGCAGACTTACATGGGTGCTGCTGTAGCTGTGCGTGGTCTTGCTATGTGGGAGGAAATGTCTTTTTTGATTTGAAAATGCTTATGGTCTGCTGTTTCTATTTTGGAGAGACTAAAGAATTTTGTCACTAAAGTGCTGGGCAGGTTGTTGAGTACATCTGGGGGGAGAAGTTTGATCTCAGCTTGGAGGAACACAAATTTATTTTGCTTTTATGTCATGAGAAGTTATTAGGCTTTATTTTTTTATCTTCAGAAAATATCTGGGGTCTGATTAAATGCACATAAATTGGTACATAATTACCATGGTAGCTCTAGGTGTATTTTATTCTGGATTTGCAGGCACTGAAACCCAGCGGACCAGGTTCTTAGGTTTATGCCTTGCGTGTCTGAAAAGCTGTGACCAACAGTGAAACCACACAATGGAACAGTTCTGCCCCAGTTCTTCCCTCTCCCTGAGACAGTGATGCAGCCACCTATAGCTGAGTGTTCCTGCGTGTGGCTTGGGGAATCAAGCAGAGCAATACATGAATTTCAATAAGTATGCTCCCCTCTCCATGCACACTCCCACATGCCTTTCTCAATTTTCTTTCTGGATGGAACAATTAATGTGCATGGGCTGTGTGAAGCCATGGGCAGCTAGAATATGGGTGTAATTTAGCACTGCAGACACAGTACTTGTAGAAAGGCATGTCAGGCAGAGAGAGTCAAATTCAGTTCTTTTGTTATGAAGTTCCTGGGTGCTAGTCTATACAGGTAGAATATGTGCATTAAAATGCATTTAACATTACTGTGGGTCATTCTTTATAAATACTGTGATCAGGTCTAGATCTATAAAGAATGCCTTACAGTATAGCCAGGAATCATCGCATGCATCTTGGATTAAGAGAGGAGGGAGGATAGTGTTCTAAGAAAAATCAATGAAATATTTAAGCAGAAAAATGTAATTTTGTCTGTTTGATTTCATCTGGTAACAACTGAAAATACATTTTAGGAGCCTTTAAAGTACATCTAATTTTTCATTCACTGCCAAAAAAAAAGAAATTTCCCTGGTTATTCATAAATACAAGAGCAGTATGAAGTGTTTACTCATTTATTCAATGCATTATTGCACAACAGTGTTCTAAAGTAAGAGATTTAAAGGGGCTGGAACTACAAAGCATTGAAGCGTAGCAATGGTAATATTAATTTGCAGAGGGCAGCTGTATATGACTGTAACAACTGAAAACTGGATGGGGGAAATGGGTTGGATAACAAGATCAGGAGCTCATAAACTGAACATTCCTGCTGCTAAGCTCCCCCACCTCCCCTCCCCCCCAAAAAAACCCAAAACCCAAAACCAACCAACCAACCAAAATCAACAAAACAAAGAAATCAGAGAAGGTGCTGAAATTAAACAGAACATCAAACCATACCCAGGAGAGGATGGGAGAGAGAATTGGCTAAATCATGGCTGGAGAAAGGGAAATGAGCTATGAGGCAATGGTTTGAAAATTAACACTAAAGTAAAAGAGCTTGCTAAGTAAAAAAAAAATATTACAGTCACTAAAAGACTCCAACCCCCAGCCTGAACCCCAGAAATATTTCTCTGCATAGAAAAGAATACTTGTACGCACATGCTGAATTCTCTGCCCACACACAATATGCATGAAGCTTTGATAGTATTGCAGCAAAGGTTGAGCAAAGAGCTGGTGCTGAGGACCTGGTGTCTGTTCTGTCCAGACTTCGGGCATTTGTGTTTCAGATCAGCTCTAGCCTGGTCAGGCTTCATGTCCTGGCTTGCACTGTGGAGCCAGCCTGGAGTAGGCAAACAAACTTCCTAAAACTAAACCAAGATATGGCCCAGTTTGATCCCGAGTCACTTCAAAAGAGCCGTCTTGGCCTGGGCTGCCAACACAGACACCCCAAGGCTGGGAGTGTGCGGTGCACTG
The DNA here is from genome assembly GCA_013400875.1 of Anhinga rufa. Classification (NCBI taxonomy): domain Eukaryota; kingdom Metazoa; phylum Chordata; class Aves; order Suliformes; family Anhingidae; genus Anhinga; species Anhinga rufa. The sequence continues at coordinate 8,393 of VZTV01045910.1, read as the reverse complement.
CTGAAGCTGTTGTGCCCTGGTGCAGCTCTTTGGGGTTTTGGTACTTGTAACCTTGTCAAAAGTCGATCAACAAGACCATTGTCTGCAGCTGATGAGCCTTCTGCACATCCTGTGTTTTGGGTAATACTTATTTCTGGCAGAATGATCATGTGCTGCTTCTACCCCGCAACACAAATAAAGGGCTGATCAAAATGAGAGTGCTTCAACAGTTTGTAAAATGATGATTGCTGGGGCCTGCTTGTACTTGATGGGGAGTTTACCTATATATTTTTATGTTGATGAAGTCAGATGACCCTGATAATCCTACCTTTTCTCCCTGTGTTTATACAAAGAGCAATGAGCAGTCCCAGTTATTAAATAGCATGGTTGACAACAGAATTGATTTTAGGCCAATCTCCTTTAACTTCTTGTGCATCTGTACCTCCGCATTTTGTCTTGGTCATTACCCAGAGGACACTACTCATAAATTGCATGGCATTTGTGAGCAGGGTATTAGTTTTGTTAAGAGTTGTGTACCCTGTCAGAATGTTAATTTGTTTTGTTTGAAGTCCCATTTGTTATTAAGAAGAACAGGAGCAAGCAGAAATATACTGGAAATGGTTAGCATCGGTGCATTCACTATTGTATGGGAAACAACCAGATCTGTACAGTTCTCTCCAGGCATTTTGTATCTGTTCAGAAAAGGCGGCACAAGAGGCTGTGTGCTGTTTGGCACTCTTTTAATGTAAATGAGCACAGCTAAGAATTGTGGCTATTAATATATTTTTAATTGAGAATACACTGACGAGGCAAAAAGAGGGATGTTTACTCTATAGAAATGCTATTAGCAGTCCTCTCTCCACAGAGCATCAACCAGGTAAAAAACCACAAATGGTGACATGGCAGTTTCATAACTTAAAGATACATTTTTGAAGTAGACCATAAAATTCAGGGCAGGATAATAAAAGCAAAAGTTTCTATTGCATTGTCTTACTCAGGTTGTCCTAAAGAGAATAGTGTAAGTGCTGGCCTGACATGGAGAGCAAAGATGCCCAGAAGAATTTCCCAGTACTGTGTCTTTTGTCATACTGCTTTAGTTTGTTCCCCAGCAGTAGCACCTTGTGCTAGCCCCCTGCCTCCAAGAATACAATAGCCAAATGTCCTTAAAATGGTGTATGAGGAGCAACGGTAACTTAAATTAAGCCTGATCCAAAGGAGTGCAGAGTCACTGGGCCAAAACCTGCTCCCAGTTCCACCAGTGAAAACACCAGCATCATGTGGCTATGCTGGCTGAGTGCTTTATCACAACCAATAAACCTTAATGAGCACTGCTGCATCACCTCACACGTGTGGCTGGGCCCACCAGGATCTGGCTTCCCTGTGCCAGTCTGGGCTCCTCTGCTTTGCCCTGAGTTGCATGGCGCATGTATGCCTGAGGTCAGGCTTTATGCCTCTGCATAAAATTGAGAAGGATTTTTCTCTAGGCATTCTACTTAAGGAATTATTTCAGTCTGCTTAAAGGGAGTTAAATATCTTATATATTGAATTTTTATTTCAATAAATAAGAAAATAAAATCTTGATAACCACTCATTAGCTATGTGTCCTAGGTCTTATCTAGCATGAAGAAAACATTACTGTTATTACTTTTCTAAAGTAAATTTTATTCTTAAAACTGTAGATTACTCTGAGTCATTTTGGTTTGTAAACCATGAGAGTTTTATAAGATTATATTTTCCAGCCTAGAAAGAGGAAGTTGAGTTGTCTCAGATAGTTCAAAATGAAGTTACAGATAGGGTCACCCCAAAACATTGGCTCTTAACTTGCTTAATTTGCTTTGAACTATAGGAAAAGCAGAATTCCTGGTGAAGTGGGCATGGGGAGAGGTGTAGACTTGATATTTGGATGTAGGGTGTTTCCCCTGTATGAGGTGGGTAGGGATCAGATTGCTATCGGAATGTGGTTGTACCACAAGATCTGAAAACATAAGCAAAGAAGCACTCTCATTTCCCAGTGGAACAAATATTCACCCGAGTACTTTAAAAATTAGGCTTTAAGTGTAGGGAGAAAGGATAAGCACTCATAGCAGATTCTCAAGCTTCAAGGGCCATTGTGACAGGTACAGCATAAGAGTAGGGGAAATAATAGAAAGCAGGACAAAAAAATAAGCTTTTCTTTATAAAATTCTCATGTTTATTCCTGAAACCTTCTACAACACTACTAGGGCCATCATATCTTGGTTTAGTTCCCTAAATGGATGGACTTGCTTTCCAGATAAGATACTGGCAAACTGCATGTTTCAGACTAGAACTCGTCCTATGATTCTCAGGAGGTGAAACTGCCTACAATGCAACTGAGGCCCTGGACTAAATCTCAGCGTATGTGAATAAATGTCCTCCCTCAGCATTGGGGTGGCTGCCTCCAAAATGCTGCAAGTTTTGGGAGCAGTTTGATCTAGGAAATGAGTGCTAACTCTGCAGGACAAGACAAATGTGGTAAATCAACTAATATAATTCTTCTAATGAAAGCGTTGATCCAAAGGATAGCTTCCACCTTCTATTGTTGGAGAGACTGGTGATGCTGGGGAAGTACTGAGCTAGCAACAAAGAGGGACATGGCAGAGTGCTGGCACAACATTCAGCACTGAATATCTGATAAAATTGAAAATTAATGCTTTGCTATGAATCACATGGCCCAAAATCAGAATAGCATGAAATAGTGGTACTCGAGGGATATTGAAGTGGGACTTGAAGGAAGTAGAAAACTCCAGTAATGGAATAAAACATAATCAAGTAGAAGAGTTTTGTGTCAATGTAAGAATAATTTCTAAACTGCCACAATATTTTGTTTAAGTGAGAACAGGCCCATTAACACAAGGGAAGTAAAAATCCCAGGTTTGTCAATTAATTCCTGAACTTTGGGCTTGTTTTAATAAATAAAAAAAAAGACTGAACTTGAGGGTTGGGAGGTGGAAAAAGAAGGAAAGTATTTATACCATTCTGGGACTGTTCTGTATCTACAGCAGAAAAGTAATCTCAATTTTATACCATTTGCCATTTGCTACCTGAGTGGTGGGGTTTAAAATATGGCTGTATCTGTACTACTTTGGCCTTTTATAAAGTGCTATCATTTCAATTTGCACTTCTGTTTTTTAAAAAAAGTCTTGTTACTTTTTCTCAGTTCAGACTCTTTGTCCTTCTGGATCTGATTTGTCCCCTCTGATTCTGATACTGTCAGAAATGAATTTCCTGCATATCATTTGTGGTCTTTAATTATCTCTGGGTTAATCTGCCTTCTTACAGGGAGGCCATCTAGCTTACCCAAACCAGTCTATAGGGAACAGAAAGCCCTGTTCATAATATTGGGGCTCTGCTGGCAGGAGGTCCTTTAGGGCTGCGGAGGGGGCTCTCCCGCAGGGGCACGGGAACTTATGGCAGCAGTGGCACCACTACTCAATTCACCCTGCTCTGACTTTCCTAGCCAGACACATCCCCACGTACTGTCACCCATCATCACTGTACACATTTTACTATTCTGTACTTATATTCTGGTCTAAAGTGGCAGAAGGCAAGGTAAATGAGTTGTTAATTTTATCCAACGCTATGTGACTGTACAGCTAAAGAATTTACTCACTGGAGAGGCCATGAGGTAAAGGTCCTTTTTGGCTCGTTCTTTCCCATGAGCTGTATTTTAACACTATGCTCAGTTTTTTTAAGTATGTGTAATAACTGATGTACTATTGGATAGTTCTGGATAAAGCTATACAAGGAGAAGCCACTTGCAATTAAAAAAGTTTCAAGATGCTGAGTTAGGCTGTGATAGAACCAAGTTGCCTTGTGAAGGATTGGTTTTCTTCCCAATAATTCTAATCTGGAAAACATTACCTGCGTTTGGTTTTCATATATTTATCCATTAACTACTTTTAAAGGTAATCATTTCCCAAAGCAATAAAATAGTAATGTTTGTACAATTAACAACAGGGACATATGAAATGACATAGCAGTGCTTGTCTGAATGATTAAATGCAATTTGGCATCTCTGATGCTACTGTGTACCTTATGACAGGTAAAGGTAGGCATGACATTATGAAAACAGTAAGCTGATTTGTACTTTGCCACAAAAAGTTTATCTGTAGTCACATAGCATCTTAAAAGTACAGTGGAGTTATGAAAACTACACATCTTATACAGTGAAAATGGTGACTGTGACTTTACATTACCACCAGTCATGTCAGTAGCTTCATCTCCCTAAAAGCAAAGAATTAAGTCAAGAAGCAAGATACTTGAAAAGTCAATCAAAATTAATTAAGAAATTACAAATCAATCAATAATACCCCAAAAAGTCTTGTTATGACCTCAGTTACTTGTTTAAACACAAACAAGATAATCGGCTACATTTCCTGTCTAGAAATAAGATCATTGACAATTAACTTAGGACTTAATTAACTCTCTAAGGTACTGAACTTTAGATGCATCATAGACTGTCTTTACATTATTATTAGTTATTGCAGTGACTCTAGTACATTCTTGATTTATTATTATTATTATATAACTATTACATTTACACTTATGATGCTATTAAAAAAACAAAGCCTTCAATATTATATTAAAGTTAATGCCACATAAAGGACAGAGGCACTAAATAAAAGCAGAATTAAGCAGACGATATAAGTTTACATTGGAAATTCACCAGTCCAGCTTCTGTTCTTTGCTGGGAGGCAACAGCATAAGAGTTTATATGTTTAGAGGTATCAATTTTCCATTGCCCATCTGTAATTGCTCTTTATTTCTGGTCATGAGCTATTGGATTTGCCAGCCCTTTGGCAGCTCAGAGAAGTCACGGTATAGCACTGTAATGTAATCCCTACCTTCTTTTGAAGATCCTTCCTGCTTTGCCTATAACAAAACCTGGGACAATCTTGATTTTTTTTTTGCTTTTCTCTCATGACATCCCAGCAATTTCTTTTTTTCTGACACCTTAGTGACCCAGTTTTCATCTTTTGCTTCTCTCTCTGTTTCAATAACTACAAGCTGCTCTTTTTCCAAGGCTGAGAAGAATTTGCTCCATGTTTGCCAGGAATAAACAGTCCAGCAGAACAAGTGTTCTGTCTGCTGAACAGAGGAGTCAAGAGAGAAAAAGATGGATCAGCACACGCTTCTAAAGCTGTTCCTTTGCTCAAAGTGGATGTTAAGGTTAGTTGTTTGGTGGTGTATGATAAATGTTCCAGAACACTGAATGTCTGCAAATAAACCTACACTATAAGTAATATGCAAGTGTAGCTATCACCTCACGAGCTGGCAATAACAACACCAGCACACATCTTTTGTAAATGGGTATTTTGTCTTTTTTATGACCTGAAAAAAGTCACTACACAATATTCCAATCTTTCAGAAATACTGTCATATCCTTTTAGGGTGCCTTTATGTGCTCTTTCCACCAGGTAGAACAGTATGATCTAGTCTTCACCTTTGGCTTTACCACAGTTTTAGCTGGCATCTAGGCTTTGGCTTCTTTGCTATTTTATGACTGAGCTGGACAAATGGGGCTAGGAAAACCAATGTACCTTTTGGCACTGATTATGTTTACAGTAAGAGTGGGCTAACAGCAATATTTTGTTTCATGAAAGAATCATTTCAGCTTTAAGAAAAGCTCACAGCTCCCATGTATATTATCTTGCGGTTTTGGATTTGTTTGGGGTTTTTTTTTGTTTATTTGCTATACCCAGACTTAGGAAGTAAAACAATCTGGTATCTGCTTCAAATCTGGCAACCAAGACATAGGAGGATTTAGGATTTGCAGGGCTTGTTTCAAGAAAGAAATAGGCTCACAGAGAACGCTTTGATAGGATTGACCCCACTCCTTTACAGTGTCGGAAGATCAGGAGCTTCCTTGTCCAGAATACTCCTGGGTACCTGTTTTGTGACCGACTTGCTAATGATATATGCATGTCTGTGGTGGTATTGCCACAAGCTAAACTGAAGCTTCTGCATCTCTCCATCCATTAGTCCTAGGCTGGACTGCAGGTAAGATCTCCAACTCCACAGCATCTCTGACAGGTGCTATATATTCAATACTTCATGCATACATTTTCCTTTAATTCATGTCTAGATTGGTCACACAACATTTTTCCTGGATCTAAGTCCCTTACAATAAAGGGGGTGTCTACCCAGGGAATTGGATTTGGCAGAGTCTGCCAAATATAACAGGTGAGCTATTGTTTCCAAAAAGGCTAAAGGAATCCAAACTGAGACACTTCTATTCTAGAATAGAAATATTCATCCTGGGACTGTCCTTTCTGGAAGTGAGCCTGGAATAACTCCCTGGAATAATGCCCCATGAGGGCTCACCCCTTTCTGTTGTCTCATGGGCTTTTTCCTTCAAAATGTGAAGCAGTCAACACAAAAACCTAGTGCTACATCCAGAGATATGCTTGATTATCTTAGCATCTATTTTTTTTTCTCAGTTGCTCTTGTTGCTCAGTTGTACTATTAAACTGTTTCACAAAACTCCTGGTGTTATCCAAATTAATTTATTGAGCACATTTTCTACAGAGGCCATGTTGTTATTTCTTTATAGGAAAAGAGCAAGCAATGAAGAATGCCTTTTTCTTTTCAGATGTAGTCCTAGCTGCCAAGGATAGATGGTTAATTAGAGTAACATTATCATAGGACAAATGGATCACTTCTTGCATACATGTCTGCCTTGGTTTGTGTGCATGGGCTTGCTAGCAGAAACACAGCTGGAAGGAGATTGAGAACTGGTGGAGCCCATGTAGAACTTAATTCTTTAATATTATGGTCTTGCTCTGGTGCCTTTCTTGTAGGTCCTTCACCCCTTCCTCACCATTCTTCATTTCCCAGGGTAAAACCAAATCTAACTCTGGAGTAACTGTGCCTATTATTAATGTCAAGGATCTGTCAGCCTCCATTCTTGCATTCTGTGGTTCAGCTGCTGCTTTGCCTCTGCTTGGCCCCAAAGCTAGGCTCAGCAGGGAAGCGGCTTCTGCAATGTGCTTCTCTGGGTTGGCTTGTCAGTGGCTTCCGATGTGAAGGGAGAAAATGATGATGTTATTGCTATTGCTGGGTAGTGCAGAAGTACTAATATCTTTACAGGCATTAAAGAATTGAGTTATGCCTGGGCATTTGCTAGTTATGTGCTTGCTCACAGTCACAAAAAGAGCCTGTTCAGAGATGGAATAGGGCACATCTACTCTGCCTCCCTTTCCTGTGATTTAAAGGACACTCCTAATCACAACTGTATTATGCCTGCCACACACTGGTTGCATTTCTGAAAGGAGCTTGACTGAGACTACTGACATTTCTTAATGATATTTTGATCATTTTCCTGTAAATTATACTCTTAGGAAATGTGCCATGAGGAATAGAGGAAGAAATGGAGAATTTTACCTTCAGACAGACTTAGATGAGTAAACCTTGTCACAGTCCTGGGTACTCAAGGTCTTTCTAAGAAAAGCTTAAGTTATTAGGGGCCACATTTGAAACTTCTACTGAATTTAAATAGGCTTTGGGTTAGACCCTTGAACATTTAACTGTTTTTTTTTATATACAGACTGTCACCATACTGCTTTTGTAGTCTTTGGCTTACCAAGTTCTTCTAGCCTTGTGACTAAAAGTAATGTCACCATTGCTGCTGCTCACAAGTGATTTTTGTACCAGGTAGAGCAGCACAGAGTTAGATTAACCTCCCTGTGCCAAGTGAGGAGGGAGGCAGCCTGTGATGGGAGGTCAGGCTGGTGGCAATTAATGGCCTGTTCATCATATTCAAGTACTTTGCTCTATTCTGGTAGCTGATGGCTTAGGCAGGAGGGATTAAACTTCTAGGAGATAAAATATAAGGGAGGGAGAAGGAAAGGGGAGAAAAAATATGAAATGTGTGACACATTGCAATGATGCAGTTATCTTGGCAGTTCATGAATGACACAGCAAATCCCAGACACTACAAGCAGTGTTAATTCTGCAGGCTGAGGTACAGCCTCCTCATGTTCAGCCTACCAAGATCAGAGGATCTATCATCAGTAATTGTCACAGACAGAAGCCTATGCTGTTAGAAACAATCTGACATCAATGGCAGGTGGGACTGGAGCTTGCAGCAGCTTTGGAAGGTTTGATCTATTTCTATTTTGCTCCATGATGTGTGGCACTGTGCATGGACCAGAATCTGGGGGTCTGTTCAGATTTACCACCTCCCCTACCCAGCAGTCTTTAATCCTGGTGCAAAGAGACTTCTCATCTGGAAAGGAGAGGAATCCCTACTCACAGAAATGACTCTGCAAATTGGAGGGCAACAGTTAAGAGGTTGCAGCCTGCATGGCTAAGTCTTCATTGCTTCCAGCCCTTGAGAAACCAGGCAAAATCTGATCAAACATGTTGACACATACTGCAGCTCCATTCCTGAT
>VZTV01045906.1:198-13097 GCA_013400875.1 Anhinga rufa | reverse complement strand
AGTATGTCTACAGAAACAAGCTGATTTTACCAACACTTTCCTCTAACATAGGCATAGAAAATAGCTTGCTAGACCTTCCACTTTCTTGCTTGTTAGGAAGAGGTTATTGCAGGGCTTTTGACAATTAGTGATAAGGATTTGGTGGGTTATATCTACAGCTGGTGTAAATTAGCCTGACTCTCCCAAAGCCAATGAATGCTGAAATGTATGAAATGCTCTTGGTATGGGTTCCATCTCCCATCCTTTTCTGAGTCAGATTTTACTTGCAAAAGGCTGTAACTAATTTCTTTGGGAAAAATATTAGATTTTGTTTCTCCACTTGTAAAATATACATAAACTTGTTTACCTGCATCTCAGGGGCATTGTAAGGTTGAATTAGTTAAGTAATGTACACTTCTCTGAGTTCCTTGAACAAAAAATGCTATAGGAATGCAAACCAGTGAGGATCCAGGATGGTAAGATCTAAATTCTAGTTACTGTGTTATAATTCTGGGTAAGCTAGGCCAGAGAGCAATACACTGGCAACAGCTCCTCATAATCCTGTGTGAGCTGTTATTGGTCATGGTGTAATACATGGCATCCTGCACTTCACAGAGGCACTGGGTCAGTACTATCATATTTATAGATATTGCTGTATCTATAGAGATAGGCAGTTAGGTTTAGAAGTCCTTGATTAGCTCCCCAGTGTCAACCCTGGCTGCAGCCCTGAAATAAACAAGTTGCTCCAGGTGATATTATAGTACAGTAATGACTGTTAGATGGTAGCTATAGAAGTTGTGTTTGCCTCTGTTTCATTCTTCTGATTAACATATATGGATTACTATAGCTAAGGTGATTTGGGCCTGTATTTCTCTCTTATACTTTCCAAAATTCTTTTACTGTGGGATGAGAGACTTGCCTGCAAAAATCTAGACTGAAGATAATTATCACTCTTGTTAACTTTTTTTTTCTTTTTATTTCCCCCAAAATAAGATGAACTAGGATGTGCATTTAAGGCTCCAGGTGAGCTAATAGTAGTACAAGAATATGAAAAGAAGCAACAGGGTTGGCTTGGGTAATTGCAACTTTTGATGTAGATCTTGCCTCTGTTGGAGCAGAACATCATCTGGCATAAATTGACTAGATTGGTCCACCAATCGAACCACAGTTCGCTTTTATGCACTGTAATGCAATTCTTTCCCTCTTGTGTTACTCTATTCTACCAGTGTATCACTTCTCTTTGTGGTCCGGCACTGTGGCTTTTCTCCCACTACAAGGTTTGTCACTGCTGGGGACTTGACTTTGCTTAGGGAATAGTGTTGGGTTGCATGGGTGTAGAGAGCAGCCACAATATATAAATGCTTGTAGATGGGATGGGTGAAAAATGATACTCCAACATAGAAGATGAGAGTCTACTACATAACATAAATCATATGGCCTGCTAAGACTTTATGCAATGATAATTCTAGTGGCTTGGAAGGTATTCATTATTAGGCAGGGCTCAGAGAGGAATAGAGGTAAAAGCATGGCCTTGTACTAATCGTGTTTTCTTCATGTTTCAGCCTGTGTCAGAAAGCTGTTAGGCCTCTACTAAATGGACAGTCATTGCACAGCTGGGCAGTGAGAAGTAGGAGCAGATAATTGATAGATACAGAGCTTTGAGCAGAAGTACCAGATTCAATTGCTTTCTCTTCTGGAGGGAGAAACTGAAATGTTACTCTGTTGCTCCTCTTCTTGTTATCTAAAGCAATCAAACATAGCCAAAATTAAACAATGTGGTGTGAAGGATGCTTACTAAATTTAATTTTTCTAATAAAATGAGTTACGAGCTGAAACAAGTTTGAAAAGAAGAAAAGAAAGGATCAGAAGGGTTAGTTTTTTAGCCTGAATTTTGTTATGCAGTGAAGTTGCCTTTATAATCGTTTTCCCTTGAATACTCCAAGCACTGCAAAGAGTTTAACATCCTTGTATTTCAAAATAAAGTGAAGACCTGATAAATAGTATATAAATAATAGGATTAGCTTAAAAGATAAGTAGGTTGTTAGCTTTCCACTGCTGGAGAAAAAGCACATTTTAGCAGCATATGAAGAACGGGTGATATAAGTTTGAGATTTGCTCTCTCCTGAAGCTATTTATCTTCCTGCCACAGAGCACTAAATGGTAGAAACCAAGGAAAAGGTTATGAAATTTGGTATGGGAATGGAACAACCAAAATCTCACACATGTTTTCAACTAAGCATTTATAATTTCAATATGCTCTTTAAGAGACAGTTCAGAAGTCATTATGAAATCCTACAGCTTTTAGTGTAATTTCAACTTTATATCGTGTTTTACCAGTTAAAACAATTCTCCATCCAGAAGATTACAGTTCAAAATATATTGTTAGCTCCTGAATTTACACTTTATCATTCAATTCAATAAGCCATTGTAGTAAAAGAGTAGAAACCAAAATAAGTAATAATGTACATTACAAAGAATTGCATACATTAAGGTCAATTGTTATAGTATTTCATCTCCTCTTTATAACTGAAAATATGTATTTTCTCTAAATGATCATCCTACATGCAGAAGGAAATTAGATCAAGTGGAGGAAATTAGATCAGGGCTTACAACAGAGAATAAGAATAATGTTCTTAGAAGAAAGAATTGGGTAGCTGGACTTCCGAGGGATGTGATCAAGACAGCATTGCTACACACATTCAAGAACTAGTTAGATGAGACATTAATGGAGAGTCTAAATTGAATTGTCTGTAATAGCTGTAGGCGCTGTCTGCAGGAAGCAACTGGTTTTTTGCTTGTTTGACTTCATTGACAGCAGACAAAAATCTGTTTTGTGACAGGTAGAGACTGACAAAGGTGCTGGGAATTTGTTGTCTTCTTGGTATCATAAATTTTAACATCAGGCAATTTGAAATAACTACACTGGGAGTAAACTTACGTTTGACTCAAGCAGCTGGAAGACTCCTTAGGATAGCAATGAAAAAAGAACTTTAAGAACAAATAGGTCAAAGTCTACTTAACTGACTTTCAGTTCAGAGGAAGGTTTATGTTCTCTATAGCAAAACCAAGAAGAAATCAATTCTGAAAAATGAACTACTATGGACAGAAAGTAGGATTCTTTTACATTTAGCAGAAGGATGTTGGCATAAAGGTAAAATGAACATGTCTTCATTTTAACTTTATCTATTTTCACTTACCTGAATGTAGAAAAATAATGCACATAAATATCCAGAGATAGCTGTGAAATAATATACTTTTGAATGTGGATAACAAAGGAACATAATTTACTGGGTACCACTTTGCTTCCTCATCTGCAGCTTAAGAACATGGGAAAACAGAAGTAATTAGAAACAGAGGTGGTTCTGGTCTAGAAATGCTTCCTTTCAAAATAAAGATTATTTTGCTCTCTGAGGATGGAAACAGCTTTGGTAAAGTTTCAGGGAAGTGTGATAGATTTTGTCTTGTCTCATTTCACACTTCAGAGTTGATTTAACTATAGCACACAGGAAAATGTTGTTGCTGGCCAAGATAATATACACTTCATGCAGAATCACAACACCGAGAATAACTTTTCAACTTATCTTACATATTGATTACTCAGTTAGCAAGGAGGTAGATTTTAACAGGGCTAACTTTTTCTATTTGTTATTTACTTACAAAAAACCACACCCTTAAATTAAACCTTTGACAGTCCGAAGCCTTTCCTTGAATAAAACACTGGCAGTGTAACTCATGTGTTTAATATTGCTAACCAATACAGAGCCCACATCTCCATAAAGCTTTATGCTTGTGTCAGTGGCTAGAGTACAGGTGAAATGTGGGGAGCCTGACTACACCTTCGAGAAAGCCCAATTCTCAGCTCATAATCAGGCCTAGGCTGGTCTATTATCCTTACAGCAACATGAAAGCCATACTCAAATTTGACCAACCCTTGGACCGCAGTCAAGCAAGAAAGGTAATATAGACCCTGGTGTATATTGTGTTGACTGCATGAATTGTGCATGGTTGCGTTACCCACCTAAATGGATCTTGATCCTGGTGCTACAGTGCAGTTACTGTGAGCCCAAATTATGGTTAGGCCAGTAGTGTATACAGAAAGGCAATGGGCAAAGATGATAGAAATATGTAATTCTTCCCTTAACTCAGCCCTTTGCCCCATGGTAGAGGCATATTGCAAATTGAAGAGGATCACTGCTGAAGGCTCTGTTTACACTTCACTCTCACAACAGGGCAAGGGATTTCTGCAGTCTGGTAGGAAGATGAAAATCCTCTGACCAGAACAGGACTTCTGTCATAGCGCTATCTGGCAGGCAGGCAGTAATGGACACATCTCCCACCTCCTACCCAAAGTTTAACCTCTCTGCTTTTGCACAGCTAGTTACCCTTTCATTGAGCACACATTCCCAAGCCTGAAATATCCCAGAAAAAACCCTAAATAATATCCATATTCCCTAGGTTGGAGCTCATTGCCCTACTTCAATTTCACTGTGTTGTCTGTTCCTTTAATGCAACCCATGAGAGCTGCTTTCTTGGGACGTTTCCCAGCAATGCATTCTCCTTTCTTTCACCACAGCCAGCAATAAGGGTTGCCCCTTTCTGCCCCTATGAATTCAGGAGGGATTGTTACCTTATGTCACAGACAAGGATAGGGAGGTAGAGAGAATTAATTTCACTGAAGTCAACTGAAAGCCTGGGGCAGAAGCAAGAGCAGATTCATGGTCTTCCAGTATTTCTAAGTAGAAGAGGAACTATGTATATTACATGGAGCAAGAGAGCGATGTTAACCAGCAGTATTAGAGAAGAATTATTGGTTAATAAAAATGGCTATAGCTACATGCAGGCAAATTAGATGCATTTCAGTTAATCTGAATTCTTAGTAGCTCAGCCATTGAAGTCTAGTGCTAACATTTATCAATAATAACTACAATAACAATAATTATTAATCAGAGTAGTTCTGATTAATTATATGCTCTGACTGTATTTAAAATCCTTTTTTCCTTTTTTCCTCATTCATCTGACAAAAGTAATTTATCTGCCCCTTTCATTACTGCTGGTAATTCACATACACACACACACACATGCACACACACATATATATATACAAAATAAAAAACATATTGTCTTTAATTTTAAACTGCATATAATTTTTCTAAACATGGTACATAGCAAGGTGCTTTACTGTGGCTTTCAATTGATGTATATTTCTGCACTTGGCTCTTAATTTCCTGTACTTTATCCACTGTACATACCCCACTCCCTGCCAAAATCATCATTTTGCATTTTAGTCTGAATGGTTTCAAGCTGGTTAGGTTTCATTCCCCTGCTTTCTGGGAAATAGCGGGGGAGAAAGCTACTTTTCTTTTAATGTTGAGAGAATAACTACAGTACTTGAAGCCTATAGTGAACTAAGTGGGCAAAGTCATCATTTTCACACTGAGTCCCAATTTTAACATCTCGTGATTTGTTTGAAATTCAAGATATGCGGCAATAAGCCTTTTGTAGTTAAGCAGTTTCAGCAAGCTTTCCATAGTGCAAAATGCAAAAGTATTGTGACTCCTGGGCTGAACAGTTTCACAAAGAGTTCTTAGGGGTTTTGTCCAATTCCTCAGGAAGCTAAAATTTGAAATAACACAGTCGACACTGACAGCTGTGAACTACTTCAAAAGGCTTAAATTTAACATGATAAATCTTCAGGTCCTTAACTTAGTTCTAGCTCAAACCCTTCCACACTCCTCAGTGGAAGGCTGTAGTGGAGTGAGGACTGAGTCTGAGTAGTGCTCTTCGTATAAAACGTCGCTGGACTGCTGCCCTTGGGCCATGGTCAGATGCTCGGTAATCCTGGATGCACAACTGCACAGCTGTGTTTTTCTGTCAAATGAGTCTGATCAGGCAACCCAGTGGTTATCTCACCTGGCGTCAGAGATGGGTGTCCCAGACGGCTGCTTCCTGCCCTCTGCCTCTCTCCCATGGCCTTGTGGCTTTTAATGCTATGCCACTGTAGAGATGTTTGCTGATAGTCCCCTGCGAGGCCCAGCCTTCTGTTCCTGAGGTTAAATTCCATCCAAGGGAAAGCCCTAGACATTACTATGCCACTGAGGGACTCTGTTTGTGCCTTGCTTGCCCCATGATCTCATCATAGCTCTGCTTCATAGGCACAGTCTGCAAGCTGCTCCCACACCTCACCCTGGGTCACCAGGCTTCAAAGCCCTAAAACATCACCCAGCTCCTCTCCTTACTCTTCACAAGTTGAGGAAGCCCTCATGATGCCCTCTAATGTCACAGAATCACAGAACGGTAGGGGTTAGAAGGGACCTCTGGAGATCACCTTGTCCAACCCCCCTGCATGAGCAGGCACACCTAGAGCAGGGGGCACAGGACCGCGTCCAGGCGGGGTGTGAATGTCTCCAGGGAAGGAGACTCCACAGCCTCTCTGGGCAGCCTGTGCCACTGCTCTGGCACCCACACAGGAAAGAAGTTTTTCCTCATATTTGAGTGGAACTTCCTATGATCCAACTTGTGCCCGTTGCCCCTTGTCCTGTCATTGGGAACCATTGAAAAGAGGCCAGTCCCATCCTCTTCACACCCACCCTTCAGATACTTATAAGTATTGATAAGATCCCCCCTCAGTCTTCTCTTCTCCATGCTAAACAAACCCAGGTCTCTCAGCCTTTCCTCATCAGGGAGATGCTCCAGCCCCTTGATCATCCTTGTGGCTCTCCGCTGGACTTGCTGCAGCAGCTCCCTGTCCTTCTTGAACTGGGGGGCCCAGAACTGGACACAGCACTCCAAATGCGGCCTCACCAGGGCAGAGTAGAGGGGCAGGATGACCTCCCTCGACCTGCTGGCCACACTCCTTTTAATGCAGCCCAGGATACCCTTGGCCTTCTTGGCCACGAGGGCACAGTGCTGGCTCAGGGTCACTTGCTGTCCACCAGCACTCCCAGGTCCTTCTCAGCAGAGCCGCTTTCCAGCAGGTCAGCCCCCAACGTATACTGGTGCCTGGGGTTGTTCCTCCCCAGGTGCAGGACCTTGCACTTGCTTTTGTTGAATTTCATCAGGTTCCCCTTGGCCCAGCTCTCCAGCCTGCCCAGGTCTCGTTGGATGGCAGCACAGCCTTCCTGCATATCAGCCACTCCTCCCAGCTTGGTATCATCAGTGAACTTGCTGAGGTTACACTCCATCCCATCATCCAGGTCACTGATGAATATATTGAACAGGACTGGACCCAGCACAGACCCCTGGGGAACACCATGAGTTACAGACCTCCAACCAGACTCTGCCTCATTGATCACAACCCTCTGAGTTCTGTTGAGCCAGTTCTCAATCCACTTCACTATCCTTTCATCTAACCCACGCTTCCTTAGCTTGTCTATGAGGATGCTATGGGAGACAGTGTCGAATGCCTTACTGAGGTCGATATAAACAACATCCACTGCTCTCCCTTTGTGGACCCAGCCAGTCACTCCATCAGAGAAGATTATCAGATTGGTCAAGCACGATCTTCTCTTGGTGAAGCCATGTTGACTATTTCTGATAGCGTTGTTTTCCTCTAGATGCCTGGAGATGACCTCCAGGATGAACTGCTCCATCACTTTTCCGGAGATCCATTCCTCCAGAAACACTGATGAGCGCTGCTTTGCTCTTTCAATTGAAGTTCATCTTTACTATCTCTAGAAACTTGTCCCTAGTATGAGATTCCATTAATGGTTATGTTGGAAGAAGACAGCTGAGGAAGGGGAGGATGGCCTGAACCTGCTTTGCTATGTGTTTTGGTGTGTTCTGTGTGGCAGAAGTAGAAAAAGACTTGTTTGATATTTGTGCCTGCTTTTGATTTCTGAAATTTTCTGCTCTGTGGTTGGGTGTGAACAGCTTGGAGCAAAGGACAGGGTTTTGGGGCAGGGAAGAAGGAGACCAAAGTGTTGTGAAACACTGGAAGAAGGAGGGTCTGCAAGAGCAAGCAGGTGCTTGCACTCTCAGACATGCAGGGCAGGAGTTCAACATATGGAGTGCTGAGCAGAGACCATGAAGCACAGCTCGCTGATGTGGGCAAACCTCCCTCACCTCCCACAGAAACAGGTGCCACCAAAGGACTTCAAGAGAAGCAGGTCACATGTGTGCCCAAGGTGGGCTGATGATATACTCTAGGGGCTACACTGAGTGCAAGACGGTCTGCTCCATCCATGTATGCCACCAGCCATTCAGAGCAGAGAAAATTAATGCTCATTTCAGAAATGGCTCGCTCTCCTATTTCCCTGGCTGGAAGTGATCACCAAATTTGACTCTGCAGACAAATAATTTCTGCCTCTCTCAAATTCTCATTTTTTGGCTGGTTTATGAGAACATTTTTTGCAAACTAGCTGCACAACTATCAGAGCTACAAAGATTGATTGTTTTTTCAGAGCAAATGACTGGATTAACTGCTGCTGTGTCTCTTGGTGTGCTGCTCATTCCATTTTCTGAAAAATGCAAACTTCAGCCCATCCATTTAGCAAGCCAGTGCTAAAAAATTCACTGCATTCAAGCCAAAGGTAGTTTGTTTTTTTTTTGTTTTGTGTGTGGACATTAGAAAGTAAGAGCTCCAATTATAAGTCTGAGAAAACTGCTAATAATAACTTCCTAGTGAGGCAATTTTCCTTTGTTGAAGGAGCTCTCTGCCTAGATTAGCATCCTTTGCATCCTTTTTTTTTTTTTCCTCACGGTGATTGAGACAGGGACAGGCCATTTGGAGGTGTAATAGACACAACAGAGGAACAATTCAGATATCTGACTGTAAATGCAAAGTATGAACTTAGAGCTCACCCTGGCTGTGCACCACACAGTACCCCTCAGTGTACCCAGCTGTAAAGAAGTGTCCAGGCATCTGAGCTAGGCAGTCATGGGTGGCTGAATACGCTGCCAGTCCTATCAGTCCCTTCTGGGCTGTTGGCTGCAGGTACTGGCATGCCCTGGCCATGAGGATAGAAGGGATTTTGATTAACTTGATGTAAAATGTTTCTTCTCTGGTATGGAAAGTATAAACTCTCAACTCACTCTCCATTTGCCTGTTAAAGTGGTAGGTTTGGTTTTTTTTAAATAAATATCTTCCTTTGGAGGTAAATTCGTATCAGCTATAAGGTTTTTAATAGGTTAAACTTCCCTCTCTTTTTTTCCAAAATCAGTTGCAACATTAGGAGTAATGGTTACACTGATTTATAACCATGGGTTTTTAGAGGATGCAAAGCAGCATAGGCCTGTGAAAACAGGGAGTTTAAAGCTATTGACTTCAGTAGGTTTTCACTATATAAAAAGAACATAATTTGGCTATAAGAAAGTAAGTGCAGATGTCAGTACCTTTTTTATGGTATTGGGACATTTATATTCATAGTAAAAAAGGTAAAGGAAATGCACCCTACCAACAAGCCAATTGCACTGGGTATAAATTATGTTCAATTAAAAAGCTTGTGTTTTTTTTTAAAAAGAAAAAAAAGAAAAGAGGCATTACATAAACCATAATTTCTTTTCACAGCTCAGAAAGAGGGCATGGGATCCTTAAAAAAACAATTTGCTGAAGACTCATTAGGCCAAAGCAGCTCTTGGAGTGCTGCCTCTGGCTCTCTAATGATCCATGAAACTTGAATTCAATAAAAAATGATTTAACTGTAAAGTAGTTGAACTGAGCCGACTTTTGCTTACTTGGGTATTTTTTAAGCCCTTTGTTGTGTAAATAATATTTGTTTCTCCTGGAGTTAAAGGATTTCCATAGAAATATTACGCAGATGCTCTGAGATAGTTTGCAGTTGTATCGACCTTTGTGCTTTTTTTCCACTGATGGTATCACATACACCCAAAACCCAAGAGCAGTAACTTACGGGATATGCACAATGAGGCTGCTAGTCTTGGGAGACTTCTGAAAGCTCATACATTAGACTCTCACTTTCCAATCCATTAATTCTGCTGTTCTCTGCCTGTTGGGAGCTTTGTTGTGTCTTGTAAGAATAACAGATCACTGTTGAAGTTTTAAGATCTGTTACCAGGAGAAGCTGCTCTGCAGACAGTGTGTCTCCACTAGCCTGGCACTGTTGGCTGCCAAACTTTCTTTTTTTCTTTTTTTTTTTTTTTTAAATAAAGCATTTTTGGGGGGCAAATGGGCATAGATTTCTCTTTTTCTCTTGGACTGGAACTGCACTGAGTGATACACTGACCTGCCAGTGGTACAATGCATTGGAGTACTGCACCCGCCACTGGAGAACAGCCTGATTAAACTTGCATGACTGAGGCTGCCCTGCAGACCCCTCTAGGCAAATGTCTGGCAGCAGCTGACTTAGCATAACTTTGCACAAACTCCTTTACCCGTAGGAAAACTCCTCCTGGAAGAGAACCAGTGTGAAATTTCCTGGGGCAGATTTACCTTAGGGCAAAGGATTATGCCTTGTGGCTGCTTTGCTTTTCCTCCTGGGGGGCAGCCGGGACCTTGTGCTGGTCATGGCATTCAATGTATATAAAACTACTGCTGTGGTTTCCTAAATTTGCACACTATGCAGACCTCTTTCCTAGAAAACTGCAGGATTCTCAGAGACAGTGCAGTGCTACAGCGACCATGTCATGGTAAACAGGTTGAATTTGCTGCAGATCTGAATCTCTGGGCCTGCCTTGGCTTCCATTCCAGTTTATGGCAGAGGGGAATTGGATTTCATATGCTTGTACTGCCAGCCTGACTACATATTTGGTGAATATAAAGAGACCTAAGTGTAACTTATCCAGACATTATTACAGGATTTATCATTACAGAAAAGGTAATGTGTAGAAATTGGTGTGTTAGCTGGTGTAAGAAACCTATCTAATAGAGAACAAGTGCAAAATAGTTTATTAGACTATGGCACACAAAGGCATTCTCAGTGTAGGCTAAGAAAACCCCCATGGCAAGTTATTGCAGAATACCTTGTGGGCTGTAAATCCACATCTATCTGCACACTAACTTCCCCATCCATCCACGTGAGCCCATTGCACATGCCACTGATTTCAGAGCAGAACTCCCCGCTGACTTTCATAACCATAAAAATCAATCCCCTGATTTTCCCTCTTTGGAGACCATTCTCCAGATATGGCATATACCTGTACTTCATTCTTATTTATGTTTTAGCTTAGCGTGGTATAAACTACCTTCCATCCAGGGATCGCTAAGCACTTTACAATCTTCAGTTAATAAAGTCTCAAAACACGGGTAAATAGTCAGATACCAAAAAACATGCTGGGTTTGTGATTACTCAAAACAGTCTTACGGTGAGTCAATGAGTTTGTGTTCTTCGCTTCTCTCCAAATTCTGACATTCAGAAAACATTAAACATTAAGATTAAATATCCAAATATCCTGATTTTTTTTTAAGTGAAAGGGGCCCAAGAGAGGTGAACAGCAGGCTAAAAGCACGCACATGGAGAGCCACAGAGGGTCAGCTAACACGCAATAACTTGTTCTTATGTCTGACCCCAAGTCAGTGCAAATCATTGTTTGTATCTGATGAGCCAAGGAGATTGCAGAAGTATGTTCATGGTAAAAAAAACACAAAACAAAACCAAACAACCCTGCTCCTACTGAATTGCATTGTGAATATTGTTTGGGGATTTTCTATTAAAGCAAAGAGAATGGATGTAACAAAATACAACGCTGCAGAATTCAAGAACATGGAGGTGACTGGGCAGAGATTCTCCTGATTTATATCCATCTAAGCTTATACCTGATGAAGAACTTGGTGAGGTAAACTGCTGAGGTGAACACTGATCTTAGCCCTGTCTTTCACCTGGTATGTTTGTACTGGGAGGGAGCGGGGAGACTTCAACAACTCCCTGTTTCTCCTGTGGAAATTGGGAATTTCTTCCATCACCATCTTCAAGGGCTGTCTGTATCAGGTGGGTTATGCTGTAATGGTTTAGCTATCAACTATTCTGTCCATTAAGGCTGTGCCTAGACTCCTGCTGCCTTGGTTGCTTTACCAAGCAGATTTCTTCTGTTTCTGTTCTGTGAAATAATGCTAGATGCTGGATCAGGAAAGTGAATTATCTGCATGTGCCTATGTCTACACACAGGTCTAGTAGTCTAGTCATGGCTGGATTTCCCATCCTGATTTGGGAACTGAGACATGATGCAAGATCCTGCAATTTAGATAAGCTGTGCCCTTGCATTTCTGCTTACCACCTTTACCTTGTGATTTATTTTGTATGCTACCCTTCATCTTTCAAACACTAAGAGGCTTAATTCACTGCTAACTTAGTTTGTAGCTGAGCAAAAGAACAAAAAATATAAAAATAAAACTCTTGGTTATCAGTGGTTTGATAGTACAGTTATCTTAAGGAATTAAATACCTTCTACCTTCCATAAGTATCTTCTACCTTCCACACTGTTTTAGATTATTTTCACTCTTTTAGATGAAAAAATGGCCAGATTATAAAATCTGTGGTGTTCATAATACTCCTAGTATTTTATTTACTATCTGGAACTGCTCCCTGCCTTCGTTAATATCTTTGCTCAGTGCCTATGAAGAAAAAACTAATTTTGGGTGCTTTTCCTGTTTTATTCACAGTACCCTAACAGTGTTGGTATCATTCTACCTTTTCTTTACATGGCTCTCCATGGACCAGGACTGGGGAAGGAAAGAAATTCAGGCAGAAGGAACCATAATAATGACCCTTGTGCTAAGGTTCCCTGTGATAGACTGAAGCTGCTTCAGAGATCATCAAAGCCTATTATTCATGTACATTTCTCATGGGATTAACTTAGATCTGGAGGACAGCAACTCATTAGATATGTCTTTATTGGAGGTTTAGTCTTGACTCTAGCTTAGGCATTGATCCTTACTAAACTTTTGCACTGGGCAAATCCTTTTTTTGAATTCACTTGCTTTAATTAAGAGTCTATACGTTAGTGCTTAAATGCTGATTTCAGCTTGG
>VZTV01045895.1:6897-18402 GCA_013400875.1 Anhinga rufa | reverse complement strand
AGCTGAAACCAGGACAGAGGTCTACACTAAACGCCTTGCTTTGGTCAGATGTAACCCATCCCTGTTAACTGTAAACCAGTTGTAAACAAGAATATATGCTGTCAGGTTCACATGCTAGATAAAATGTGTAGACTCCTCTCTACCAGTTTGGTATTTTTAGCCTAATTTCAGGGAATTGTCTTTCAATATGAAGCCCACACATAAATGTACTTCTAAAAATAAGAACTGGAAAGAAGACTTTTAAGAGTATAAGAGATGAGAGTTGTGCAGCTAATATTTTGCAATTTTTCATTTTCTGAGAACACAGTGCTGGACAGGAACATCTCACCCTCTTTTCCATCTATAGAAAGTCATCAAGATCTGATGTTTTTACCTTAGGTGGTTACCTTTCCCTTATGCAGCTGAGGGTCTGTGGAGAAGCTCAAGCCATTTCTTCATCTCCAGTACTGCTTCCCACCTGGTGTGTTTCTCTGAACTCCTCACCAGTCTGCTAATTGCAGTTCCGTAGAAGAGAATTGTGTAAAAAAACCTGCTATACTTCCAGATTGCTGTAACACAAAATGAGCAGAGATCTGTTAAAGATTTTTGTGGGATGACAGTGTTCTCTGAGTTTTCATTCTAGTGATGGCTCTTATAGATACAACTAGTCTTCTGGAAATGGTCTCTGTCAGAGGTCCTCTACTGCCTTCATAAACCCCTGGATTTTCTCAGCTATGGTATGTACACCCTCATAGTGCTGATACCACAGCAAAGTGGTGTATTTTTGCTGTCTCAGGAGCTGGTGGTGACTCCAGCAAATGCATAGGGTTTATGATACCACCTGCCTTGGGTGACTGCCATCTAGCAGTACCTCTTTTCTGGCTGCTGTGGGGACTTGGACAACTAGCAAGACTTCCTGACTTCTCAAAAGGTTGACTTAGATGAGATCAGTCTTAGCCTAAGTGCTGACATCTTCCTTCTCATTTTTTAATGAATTGTGGTTCAGCTAAACAGCATTTTTGACTCAAGCTCCATTTTTTATTCTGGCATGTGTTCCTACTCTGTGCACAGTTGATGTAACAGCCTGGCATTCATAGAGTTTCTGTATTTACCCCTATACTACCCATGGATGTACTAGTAATAGCAAGTGAATGCAATGAGTTCTAGAGGAGCAGAGAAACTAGACACACTCAGCATCTTCTGCTGCTGAGTCTTCTGTAGGCTTGATCAGAATTAGTGCCCCAGGATGCAAGGAATGACCAATTCCACTTCATAGGTGGGAAAACTGAAGCAATAAGTCTTTTTCTGTGTCCTGGTTTTGGCTGGGATAGAGTTAATTTTCTTCGTAGTAGCTGATACAGTGCTGTGTTTTGGATTTAGGATGAGAATAATGTTGATAACACACTGATGTTTTAGTTGTTGCTTAACAGTGTTTACACTAAGTCAGCTTTTCATGCTTTGCCAGGTGCAGAAGAAGCTGGGAGGGGAGGGGGCACAACCAGGACAGCTGATCCAAACTGGCCAAAGGGATATTCCATGTCATATGACAACATGCTCAGTATATAAGGTGGCGGGGAGTTGGCCAGGGGGCAGCGATCGCTGCTTGGGAGCTGGCTGGGCACTGGTCAGCAGGTTGTGAGCAATTGCATTGTGCATCACTTACTTGGTATATTCTTTTTTCATCATCATCATCATTATTATTATTATTTTCCCTTCCTTTTCTGTCCTGTTAAACTGTGTTTATCTCAGTCCACAAATTTTACTTTTTTTTTCCTGATTCCCTCCCCCATTCCACCATGTCGGGGGAGGGTGAGTGAGCGGCTGTGTGATGTTTAGCTGCCTGGTTAAACCATGACATTCTGCTTCTCAGGAAAGCATTGAAATGTCTTCTCAAGTCCCATTGAAATTGAACACACAGATAAAATAGTGGTATTAATGAAATGCTTAGGGGATCTTTAATGTTCTTGTGAAGCCCATAAACGTGGACTTAAGCAATGTTTGCAAAACTTACTAACCTCATTGCCTAAGGTTATTCAGGAGCCTGAGTCCCCTCATTTTCTTTGGAACTTTAAATTTAGGCATTCGCTGGCACTAATTTCAACCCCATAGAGGCCCCCTGATAAGAACACGAGCTCGAGATGACCCTGTTAATTTGTTATCTTCAGGTGTTTTCAGCTCTGAAATTCAAATGAATAAGCCAAGCCTGTCTTTCATGGTGGTGAAATCTTAAGGATTCGATTAAGTGGCGGTGGAGTGCAAATGATTACAGACTCCATGGATTTATTTGTGGTGCCAAGAATAGGAGTCAGATCTTCTGATACTTTTTAAGGTACCTCATAATAGAAATTTCTGACAAACTGTGGCTAGAGTCTAAAAAGAAGCCACTTGGTGTTGGAAAACCCTAATCATGACTTCAAAAGATTAATAATGGAAACTAGAAACACTAGATGATATAGTTTACAACAAAACAGACCTGCCTGCACTGTTATATCTGTCTGGAAGAAGGGAATAAATTTATTGCTTCAGACTCTTTGCATCTTGTCGCTGTCTTCTAAAATAGTTTTTGGTTATTTGGTATGCATGTTGAAGGATACTTTCATTTATTACCATTTGAGTGGTCTGATAAATATTTATATGGGACCATTACTAGCATTTCCTTGAAACAAAATCAAGTAAAAATGAAAATAGTTTGTGATACGTGATTTTTTCCCATTGCTTGTTTAATTTTATGAAAGCACGTAGGAGCTAGTGGGTAAATCTGGGCAGACTCACTTGTAGAATTGAATTCATTGTAGAGTTCTGAGGCATTAGTATTACACATGTTCTTCATTTTCCTGGTGAGTGTAGGCAAATTTCATTGCCCGGAGCCGGTATTTTGGAGCCACTTAATTATCTCAGGCTTCTAAAACCAGTTTTCAAAGTAACTTCAGGCTATGCAGCAAGAGAAATGTCACTGGATGTTGCTGGGAGGTGGCTCAGGAAAGGGTTATGCTCATGGTAGAGGCACTTGCAGCCTTCATCGGGACTGAAGATCATCAGTCCTCAGCCTGGCCGCGATGGCTCTCCTGAGCAGCCTCTCTGGGAAGGTGCATGCCAGACGGATCACAGAGCATGGTCCTGGCCAAAATTTGGTCTGTCACCCTGTATCTGTGTCAGGCATGAATAAAATATTCCTGGGAAAGCTATTTCTGAGTCTGCGGTACTGCGTTATCATTGTTCTGTGAATTATCTCTGGAAGCTTTTAATAGTGCAAGCTTTCCTTCATTTATTATTTTCAATTTTAGGAAAGTAATTGTTAACATTTTTCTTTTTCTTTAAAATTAGTTGTGGTGGAAAACAAAGTTTTTTGATAA
This sequence comes from Anhinga rufa, assembly GCA_013400875.1. Taxonomy (NCBI): domain Eukaryota; kingdom Metazoa; phylum Chordata; class Aves; order Suliformes; family Anhingidae; genus Anhinga; species Anhinga rufa. The sequence goes on along the minus strand of VZTV01045895.1, from coordinate 15,070 downwards.
ATTCTGTGTCTGTGTGTTTATAATTTCCCTGTCATTTGTAGCTGTAAATTAGTAAAGGAACAAGGCTTGTCTTGGTTTCACTGGAGTGAATTTGTTTAAGTTTTTATTTAATAATATGATCTGTAAAACAATGCATCATCTTATGAAAATATTTACTTTAAAGGGCCCTTAGTATCATTCTGACATACTTTGAAAGTTTCCCAAGTGAGGCCAGTCATGCAGAATTGTTCCATTCAAGCTGTTCAGCTGTCTTGGCTTTATACCCCATAAACCAGCTCATGATGTACAATTTTTATAGCTAGCTGTAATTTGCATGTTTTCCCTTCTTCGGAAAATGTTTAGAGAATCTCCTTTGTCATTCAGGATGCTCCTGATAATAGGACATTTCATCTCAATTTCTGAGCAATTTATGTATTAATAAAGAAATGTGCAGTTTCTATTTCCTCCTAGCTGTTACCTTTATCACCCTTGAGATTTGTTTCCAAGAGTATTTTGTACTATTGTGTGTTCTGTTATTCTCTCCCTTAGCACATAAGCCCAGAAATGACCCCTGTCTTATCCTGTGCATCATGGTCCATTAAATTATACACAAGTACTCCTGCAGACAGCTTATGCCCGAAGTGCCAGTGATGATACCAAGTCACAAGGTAGCCAGTTAGCTGAGACTGGAGGAAAATTGACTTCCAGGGTCTGGTGTTAAGTCTGGGATTATGAGCACCAGCTTTATCCTGGCATCACTTCAGACCAGAATCTGCCTTCCCATGTGAGCAATTCATGATAGTTCAGAGGAAACTGGAGAAAAATCCATTTTAGCTCTTCCAAGGCTCCAGTGGAAGCCCAGGGGCATTGAGAAGTGATGTTCTTAATGCAAAACTGCAAGCTTAAGAGCACGTGGAGGGCAGTGCGAGCAGTCCTGTCCTCTTGGGACATACAGAGGAGGATGTTTCAACAGTGTCTAAGATTATGTGGAGCCACTTTGGTGTACTGCCTAATCCTTTCTTGAAACAAGTCCAAGAGAGAGGAATGTCCAGTGGCCAATAAAATTGAGGATACATTCTGCCATCTGACCCTTGCAGCAGATTGTGTGGCTTTTTTAGGGAGCAGTAGAACTGGACAGAGTTGGTCATGGTTTGGAGCAGAGACAGGTGGTAACACTGGACTATCAAAAATAGAAGTCCATGTATCTCTTCCCCTGCTTCAGTATATGCGCAGGCTCCAGAATTTACTTGGAGGCCGGATTAAAGGGTGCTTTTTATGAAGCTGTTTGCAGTTCAAGGACTACCACTAATGGCAAATTAGGCACTTGCTTGGAAAACTCTTCCAATCCCTCATTGCTCCCATTGCTAAAAAATTGTGTCATATTTTAAGGCTGTTCTGCTAATTTCAGTGTTCAAGTCTTGGAACTTGTTAGGTCTTTGTCATCAAGGTAAAATGAACATACAAAAAAAAAGTCCTTTTGCTGTCAGATCTCTTTCTCTTTGTACGTACATGTTTACCTGAAAATAGATGCTGGGAGATGAGCTTCTATAGCTCACGGAACAGATTCTTTTAATCTCTAGTCTGCTGTTTAATATAAACATCTTTATTACATTTTATACACTTATGGTGTCTTATTAGCATTGAAGTGTTGCCAATAAGAAATAACTAAGAGAAAGCCAAACTGAGTGCATGTGGGGAGGGAGTTTTCATTGCAGTTGATTTGAATTAGGCATTTGTACTAATAAATTTTTATGTTTCTCAGAGTTAAGTTGTCCACTGGCATCAACCTGATCATTTTGCCAGTGCCTACAAAAAAAGGGGTAGATAATTTAGTTGTGGTTAGGAGTTTGTCATATCTTTCTGTTTTTTCTGGGGATGTTTTGAGGACAGCTCTGCAGGCTCTGCGCCTCCAGTGCTTTGCAGAGTGCGGGGCAGGGATATGGGGTGGGAAGCTACATGATCTCTCACTGCCAGCTGGGCCCTGGGCAGCCTTCCCTGGCACCATAATTAGGTGACATGGGGATTAAGTTGGACATGTAACATGGGGCAGTGTTCATCTCATATGGCTTCACTCCCTTGGTTGAATATCTCACGAAGGTTGGACATGTTGCTCAGCTAAGGTGAGATGAGTCCTACTCCAGGTGGTGAAATGTGGTCAAGTGGGTCCTGCCCATGGTACCTGCCCTCTGCTTGGGCAACTCCTGCTGTGGTGTACCATGGGAGTGGGAAGTGTGTGAAGATATAGGACTGTGCTTAGCTTCCTCCATGCTCTTTGCATCAGGGGAATGGGAAAGAAAATGGGGAGCATGGGTCTTCAGAGAGCTGCACTATCCTCCAGTGCATCCCCCCATCTAAATGCCTGGGGACACAAGAATGTGCTGCAGAGCTTACCTGCCCCTCCATTTAGACACGCATGTTGGTTTTTTGCTCTTAGATGTCTGTGCCATGTCCTGTAGACAGTAAACACACAACATCTTTATAGCCAGCTACACCTCAACTTTGCATCTGTTCCCCACTAGTGACAGTCTGGCTACCTCAAGCACCCTCGAGAGAGAGGCAGCCTGAAGCTGCTTCTCTTAGGAAATGCTTTTCAGCATGTCAGCATTACTTTGATGATATTTTCATCTTGGAGCTGAGCAAAATGTGCTCACTGTACATGTACAAGTGACAGTTCTCCGAGGAGATGGACTGGAGAGGTGTGCAGCTCTGGGGCTAAGGACATGCTGAGGTTTGGGTCTGGCTTGAGCTAGGTCACTGCTTTTGCCAGTGAAAATCAGTTTTTAGTTATAAACCTGAGCTCATGGCTGTTAGCACTGATGAATAATCATCCTAGCAACTATAAGGAATGAAATTAAACTTTCCTGGTTTAATTTATGTCAGGACTAATTATGAAGAAGTGTTTACATTGGCCTGAGAGTAATCTGATTGTATGTGGTTTCAATAGCTCTCTGCTTTCAGAGTGCGATAGCTAGATCTGCCCATCTTTCACAATTGAAGCCTTTGGTTTTTCAGTTTTACTAAAATTTGCATAGCAAATTCATTTCTGATTTTAGATCATTGCGGCCCATAATGAATTATATGCATAAATATATGGGGATTTGTCCTCTTCGTTTGAAAATTTTACTGAGAATTTGTGTTCTGGAAATATAACTTTACACTTAGGTTATTAAAAGTAGTTTTGCTTCTCACCACTGGTTCAGTTTGTAAGGTAAAGATCTTGGAAAAAGAAAAAAACCAAACCCTAACTGTGAATCCACTGAATTTTTAATAACTTTTTTTTCCCCAAAAGCCTTATTTTTATGAGAGAATAACTATGGGATTTAATTAAATTTACCATAATACCTCACAGTCCCAGAACACCTTTCATCTAAAGTACACAATTTTTTTTTCACATTTTAATGAAGGTTTTTGATGTACAACATTTATGTAGCTTCCCATTTTACTGCAAGCGTATGAGAGGTGTAGATAAGTTAATAGTTTGATTCTTTGTCATTGCGGGGGGGAAGACAATGTAGAAATTCATTAAAAACAGTGGGAACTTAAGTTGTTCAGCATCTCTGGATGAAGCTATACTTGGCCATAGCATACAGTTGGATGGGACAGATTATTCCAACTCCCAGCATGTTTTTCCATGCAAGACCACCCTTCTTATGCTATACAGGATCTTGGAGCTCTTTTTAAAAGGAGTGGATTACATTGTTTTTTCTTGAGATGGTCTTTAAGGATGAATTGGTTGGCACTTGACTACTTCTATTGGCTATATTAGGTGGGGTTTATTACCTGGCTTTAATTATCATTAAGCAGTAACTCTCTGGTGATGGCAGATCACAGTCCAAGCCATCAGCAGTGATTAACGTAGCTTTCTCTGGGATTATAACCTTATATTTTGCCATTGTGGGGAGAGCACTGAATAGTGGCAAGCACCAGCAGTGTGACCAGATCCAGGGACAGCCAGAGTACTGGGCTGCCTGCAGCTCCTCTCAGGGCTGCTGGCAGCCAGAGGGGGATCGGAGCAAAAGCTCAGTGGGACTTTGGGTCTGATTCTTCTGGGTGGCGCTGGGTGCTTTGAGCAGCTGCAGGTCCTTCCCAAGGGAGGGGCAGCCTCCTTCACTTTAACCTTCCCCAGCACCACTCATCCTTCTCCTTAAGGAAATCCTGAATAGAGCAGATTCAACCCACATGAGCTACTTCCATTAGAAGTAGCCTGACAAACTTAACGTGTGATTTTTTTTATTCCCACAGGATGGGAGATACTCCCACAGCACAGGTATGTTTGTTCTGTGCCTTTGGTAACTACATGCAGAGCAAATTAATGGTGTGTCTTCATCTCCGTGATGAGCAGTTACACCAGCCATTTGCTAATGAGAGATGGTGCTTTTTTGCGAGCATGTGGCTCCTTTGCTTCCTAGTGTGGCTCTACCTTTAATGAGGTATCCTCCTTTCAGGAACAAGTAGTTCAGTGTGGGCAGCAAGCTGCTTCTGAGGTGCAATGCATACTTCTGGAGAAAGGCAAAATAATCAAAAAGGAAACTGTACCTATGGTGGTGTTTGGAGAGGAGATGGTGGACTGTTTATGAGCAGGAACAGGACTGGCATTTTGCTGTTCTGGCTGAAGCGTAAATGGCAAATCTTTTTAATAAATGTGACCTAATGAACTTAGGACTGCTGACTCTAGAGTTTGGCCCCCCCCCTCAATTCATTGTCAAAACCCATTTCTGCTTCCCCCTAAAGATGGAAGGTAATATCTAAATTCTATCTGAATTATCTGAGCTCTAAAGATTTGTTGATTTTGGAAGTGGAAAAAAAGCATCCTGCTGGTGGCTGGCTGTAGCCATTGCTGCGATGCAAAGTGCTGTGCTCCTATAGTGTTAGGAGCACAGAAGGGTTCATACCGTCTTCGTGTAAACATACCAGTATTTGAAACTTTCTGCATATGTTTCGTCTCTTTCACTGGGATTTCCTTTAATTGCTTAACCTTTCATAATGAACATTAATTTATCACTGGCAAAGACAAAATTTAGCTAATTGTCAGAAAATCTGTTCTTCTCTGAACCTACAAATTAAAGCTCCTCTGATACCATTTGGAAGCTCTGTCTAGATGTTGAACATGGTCAAAAATAACCTTGTGGTCACAGGGAAGGTAACCGTGCTGCTTTACGCTGTTGGTCATAATCCAGTCCACTTCAACAAGAGGGCTTTGGCTCCTGGAAAGTTCCTGGAGGGGATGGGAACCTCTGGCAAAGGAGCTGTGATCCCCTTCCCCAGGTCATAGAATCATAGAATCATTAAGGTTGGAAAAGACCTCTAAGATCATCTAGTCCAACCATCAACCCAACACTACCATGTCTCCTAATCCATGCCCTGAAGTGCCACATCTACACATTTTTTAAATACCTCCACGGATGGTGACTCCACCTGGTCACCTAGGTCCAGGAGATCCTGTCCTCCCCAGCATGGTTCCTGAAGGGCTGGTCAGCACATTAAAGTTTTTTTTTTATTAACTTGAATTGCTTGTGAAGAATCCCATCTTTGCAGTAAAATAAGGCTGTGATTCCCAGCTCCCTTTAACCTGTTCTGACTGCGATACAAGCAGCCTATTCCTCATCCTGACTGCTGCTTCCTACCACCTCCCTGCAGTGGCTATTTTTTCATGTAGCCATTTGGTGAGCCAGTTTGAGGGCAATCAGAGGACTCCTCAACTGTTATGGAGAGAAGTGAGAGGATAAGTTCCCTGATTGGATTTATGGACCCTGAAAACACTAGGCATTTTGGTGGAGATAGAGAAGGGAGATGAGGTATAAAGTTAAAGGTTGAGTTGCCCTTTTGATGCTTGTGTGATCTTACGCTGGATTAATATGACTGTGACCCCATGAGTTTGAAAGCATCCACACATGGAGTTGCACTGGTATAGCTCATGTCATTAAAATTCATACTGAGTCATTTATAGGTGTTTACAACTTGTCCATATAGGAAATTTGTAACTCCCTGTTTTGTAGAGGTTGCTCAATGAAGAGTTGCCCTGATAAACCAGAAGTGATTTTAGCAGGATGGAGGAATGGCTTGGAAATAACACAGGGCGAGAACTGCTGCTTTGTCCTGTCCTTGGTGTGGAAGCAGCAGCTGCGATGGCGTGAGCAGGATGTTTGCTAACACGGGGATTCAGTGTGTTAGCTGATTAGGACGCTTATTTGCTATGTGGTGTTTATGGTGTGATCCCCTGAGCCTCAAGCTGAAATCGCAAGTCAGAGCAACTATCAGATAGATAAAGCTTCTTACTATATGTTATAGAGAGAGTTAAAATCCCTCTGGCAGTGTGACTAACCTTTTCATGCCTCACTTTACCTGTCTGTACAATAAGTCTAATGATCATCAGATTGTCAGAGACATTTTTGTGCCAGTTTTAAGTCTCGCATGATTAATGGCTTTAAAAAGCTACGAGTGATTTTGATGGAAATTAATCAAAATGTATTGCAGTGGTTGTATGTAATGCAGTCATTTGGTATTTGGAGTTGGAGCGTGTTAAAGGAGAAGTCCCTTCAGGAGTCACTTCTTTCCCATTCTCATCTCCAAGGAGAACTGTAGCATCACAGTGACCTATTTAAGCTAGTATATTTATTCCAAATAATTAACTATAGAAATGTTACATTAACTGCACTGGACATACCCAACAGCTGTGTGTTCAGGTTGCCCGATTGGTCCTTTCAGCATTCTGAGGCTGAATGATGCTCTGAAACCTGGCTTACTGCAGTGCTGGGTGGAAACAACATAGAAAATAAATTTCAGGGCTAAATGAGACGAACCTATACTGTTGCAACCTGTCTGCCGTAACCACCCTGTCTCCCTTTGGCCTGGCCAAGGGACTGGCTGTAGTTCCGTGCTGCAGCTAGTCCTACGATGCATCATTTTAAGGGGGTAAAAAATGCAGCTATGGTATTTTTTAGCCATTCTTGCCCATTGTAGAGCTGATAGCCAGAGGTGGAAAGGGCTGTTGGACGTGGTTTGATGGCAGTGGTTTGATGCACACAACATGAGCGTAGCAAGGTGGGAAGGCTGTAGGCAAGGCAAGGCACACCAGGAGCTCAGTCAATGCTTCTCTCTTCATTTACCTTAATAAATAGTTTCGGCAGCTACTAGCTAACCTGCCTGCTTAGAGTAATTGCTATGTCAGTATGGAGCCCCACCATGGTGTCCTTGTTTTAAATCTAGTACGAGGCTCACCAGAGAGGTGACAGGAATTAATCTGAGCAACTAATTCCAATTTTTGGGCTTGGGGCCAGGTGGTTCAAGGCAGCATGCAGAAGCTGGGGAAGCAGATTAATACTGCCTGCAGCACGTGATATTTTGGCTCAAAAATGTGCTAAGGAGCACATCTAGCATAGCTTCACTGCCTTGCCAAAATGTCTGCTGTGTTATGTGGCATAAAAGACGGTAGTAGTTCTTTTAGGGAAGGATGCTCTGCCGTCTTGTATTCCTCCCATTTTTCCACTCTGTTTCAATTACCCTATTGACTTCTACCCCACAATCAGAGCTGCAGACCTCTCTTTTCTTTAATGTGATGCTTGACCTCCTCTGGTTTTGTTGGATTTTTTGTTTTATTTTGTTGGGTTTTTTTTACTTTAGTGTGTGGAAATGTCTTCCTTCCCACTACAGTCTGAATGTCAAGCTACTCCCCATGAAACTCCCTGTTGTCTCCACATTGCAGTACTTCAATTTCAGAACCACTTGGTTGGGGTGTGGGTTTTTTTTTTGTGTGTGTGTTTTTTTGTTTGTTTGGTTGGTTGGTTGGTTGGTTGGTTGTTTTTTTTCAGTTTTTCACTAATCTGGAATTTGAGCGCAGAGCTCGAAATCTTTCTAAAGATTTCAGGAATCTGTTGCTTGTCCTGGCTGGGTATAAACTCATGTGCCAGCGTCACAGCCTGACCTGGCTGTGCAGGGTTAGGGCTGGGTAGTGCAGAAGAGGAGTTTTTATGTAATAGAAGTGCCTAAGGACAAGGCAAACACAAAGATTAGTGATGCTACAGCCTTGGCTGAGTTGCTTGATGTCACTGAAGTTAATTTATTTATTGAATTATGTGTTCTAAAGATGTGGAAGCCTTGGGATGGAAGATATAACAAAGACTTAAAAAAATTATTAAACTACACAGCAATAAAATGCTTTTCCCTGTCCCTAATCATTCATATATTGTCTTTTTTT
>VZTV01045893.1:0-15660 GCA_013400875.1 Anhinga rufa | reverse complement strand
CAGGGTCAAACCACCACACCTACACACCTTGATGTGAAGCTGATTCACACCAATGATGCAAATGATCGGATTCTCACATTCTTCCCTTACTGCTCTACAGACTTGTATGTGGATTTTTCTGCGTAATTTTGTATGCAAGGTTGTTGGGACAATGGTGCTTCCAGGACTTATGGTGATTACCTAAGCACAACATTTGAAAATAAAATTTTTAATTACTTGGAGGAATGAAAATAAAGTCTCCTGGTTATGTCCCATTAGCCCAAGATCCTAATACCTCACTTAAATTTGTATACACTCCCCAGTTTATTGTCAAGGGATGAATTTATGATGCAAGATGCCTTTCAGCATAGGCAAAGGTATCACTGTTTTTTGTACTTGCAAAATATTGTTCCATCCATTCTTCAAACAGCCACAAACAGACCTCACTTTAATGCAAAAAGTAAATTTAAATTCTATGCAGAACCTGCCATAGAATTAAACAGGTATTGTCAAATATATATAAAAAAAAACATTTATGGAATATTTGAGTAACTCTGCTCTCTGCTGAAAGTGCAGTGTCATGGTTTAACCCCAGCCGGCAACTAAGCCCCACACAGCTGCTCTCTCATGCCCCTGCAGCAGGATGGGGGAGAGAGTCAGAAGAGTAAAAGTGAGAAAACTCATGGAGGTTAAGATAAAGACAGTTTAGTAAGTAAAGCAAAAGCTGCGTGNGGGTGAGAGGCAGAAAAGGCCTTGGCTCTGTGTGAGCCCTGCTCAGCAGGAACGAAAACATGCCCGTGTTATCAGCACTGTTTTGGTCACAGATCTAAAACACAGCCCCATACTAGCTACTAGAAAGAAAATTAAGTCTATCCCAACCAAAACCAGCACATGCAGCTATTGAACATGCTTGAGCCTGGAATTCAGAGCTACAGGCAGAACTGAAGCTGTTCTTCACCCCTTGCAGCAAAAATAATACTGATGGACTTAGCTGCATGAATCCCTGCAGGTCAGGTCTAGTCCTGGGTGTGTTACTTTGGTTTCCATACAGGTAGCTTCTATTCCTAATTGAAGTAAGCAGAAACTTGTAACAGATTTTAGCAAGACTAAATTTCTGATATCTCATTAATAGCTGGTCAATAAAGCACAAAATATTTTCAAAATAAAAATAATTTAATTCCCTAAGAATAGTGCTGATGAATCAAAAGTGCACCTCCAGCAATCCCTATTATTAAAGACACCATATTCAAGGAATTTTGTCTTTAGCAGCAGAAGCTAACTTTAACAAGGCATAATATACAATTTTAAAAACTTTCAGAACAGTATACATTCTTGTCACGAGTTTGTACAATTCTTATGACACCAAAGACAGTCCAGGTACATAGCAACAATGGCACTCCTCTTTTCCTCTGCTTTTTGACTGGCCATGAGCAATCAATAAATTGAAAATACTGAACAAAAGGAATCTTAAGCAGAATTAGAATACTACTGAAAATATTGGCAAGGACCTCTCCCCATTGCTCGACCCCAAGAACTGCTATATGCACATGCTTGTGTGAACTGCAACTGCAACTTTATCCATTGCTTGCACATTTAAATAAAGCTATAAATGCTAAGAAATAGATCTGCGATTTCGTGCGTCTGCTTTTGAAGTGGAATTGTTCTGTTTATTATTCCTGTGCCTTCACACCTACAGACTAACAATCTGTGAAAAACATGGACTAAATGAAGAGGAAAGAGGACTGGAGAAACAGAAAAGTAACTAACTACTTTTTCCTTGCCTCAAGAAAAAAACACACTCATGCACAAAGCAATTACTAAAGGATTATTAAACAGAAGCAACCACAGGCATTTATATTTCCTGTCTCCTCTAAACTTCTGTCGGTGAAAATCAAAGCCTTAAGTTTCAAAACAACCCAAATTATGAAATTAAGTTACACTAACAGAGTCATATTTGACAGCAGATTTATCACTAGATTAATACAAATTTACAGTGATTTCTGATAGTTCTGTTCATTTAGATTGCTTTGTTTTGAATGGATATATTTGGTAAGAGTTGGAAACAGCAGACTCTGAACACCAAGGTAAAACTACCAAAGAAGGATACACAGGAAAAAGATTAGGACCTCCTTATTAGGCTCACTACTTATATTAATACTAAATACAGAAGTAGGCCTCTGTTTTAGGAATTAAAGTAACTATAAGAAGTTATTATACAATTCCAAATTTCTTGGGAAAAAAAGTGTTATATATTTCTATAAATTACAGTATTAATCTGTACAGACAAAGGGTTCTTATCTGAATACCACAGATTATTTCATCAGATTTCAAAAAAAAAGAAAAAATACTATAAAGCTTTTAGTTTACAGAAATATAACTACAAGCATAAGATGTTAATTTCTCACATCCTTATTGAAGCTCTGCAATCTACTGGAAAGTTGGGAGATGTATGTTCTTCTTCCTTCTATATAAAAGTTCTAGATTTCATTGCCAAACTCCTGTCCGCTGTTGGTTATCACTAGCATGCTCAAAAAACATGAAGTCCTAAGGAGGAAACAAAAAACAAACAAAACAAACACTTCTTAAATGCGGTTCCTAGTTCAGAGATCTGGTTGCTTTGCAAGGTATTCAAAGCACCCTCCTCTCAGAAACTTCAAATGATGCAAAGAAGGTGTGGGCACCTCTCTCCATCACCAGGGTCCCTCAGAATAGAACACCCACAGAGAGAGAAAGAGGTAGTGAAAGACCTACATGGAAACTTTATATTATCACTAGCTGAAGTAATGCTTCCTTTACTCAGGATTCCTGCCCTGGCTTTGTTCGACCTGACTCAGTCCCTTCAATTTTACATCAAACCGGAGTCCATCATGATGGTGCCTACCTTCAGTACACATCTGGGGGCCTCATTTTCTGTGTCTGGAGTCCTGGGTTGCTCACACTCACTAATGCACAGGGATGTTAGAGGCTGGTGAGAACCTCACAAACTCAAGGTGCTCCACATGCCCCTTTCTTCCCCCTCTGCAGCCCTGCCAGCAAAGAAGCACTGCACTTTTTGAAATGGTACCTGATGCTGAATTGCACAGGTAAGTGGAAACACGAGTGTGTTGCACACTGTTTTCAAAGAGCAAAAGTGAGCTGCACTGCAGTATTTGGCATGGCAGAGTTAGAGCGCAGCTGAACATCAAGTTAGATGTGCTTTGCCTCCACAGAAGTCCCTCCCATTGGAAATTACTTCCCCGAGAGCATTTAATCCTGCTCAGTTCAGTGCTTCACATATTTCCAAGAAGGAGAGTCGGGAGGAACTGGCTGCAGCATTCAGCTGTCCAGTTCATCAGCTCAGGAAGAAGCTCTGGCTTTGGATGGCTCTCTTGGCTATTCCTGATCTGCACTTTTCTGGTTTCACCATCCACATAAACATGCTTCCCTCTGCTAATGTGTCTGTAAGAAGTCTTCCCTTTACAGGGTTTCTCAGTCCCATCACATGTGAAGCTCTCCTTAAGTACAGTTAGCATTTCATGTAGTCTAGGATAAGCTTATTACCTGAAATAATTCTTTGTTGCCCTCTGTGGTTAGTTTTACACACAGGAGGTTCACAACAAGCTGCCACCCACTTCAAGGAGCTCAAAGTCAAATACTTTACCAGCACAATTTAAACATGGAGATGAAAAAGTCAGTTCATATTCAAGTATTAGTGAATTACAGACTTACAATAAGGAAGCAAGCACCGATCATGACGGCTTTCATTTTTACATCAAGGTCCATTGGGAATGTGATTCCAAAGTTATCTGCATCTGTAAAGGCTTCTTTCAAAAACCCAGTCCACTGCTTAGAGATCCGCCCAACAGTAGAAGTCTCATCCACAGACTTCACCTAGATTAATATAAAAATTAAAAAACAACATCAAATCTGTCTTTCATAATATTCCCAAATCTTTTTCATGACAGATTCATTTGAAAGCTTCAGATTGTGTTATTTGAATTAATGCAGTCATTTAATGCAACTGTTTGTACCAAAAGGCAACCCTGACTATCAGAAAGTCAGTCTTAAGTAGCACAGACATGAACTTAATTCTAAATCTCTCTGTGGAGTTCAGTGCTTTAATGGCATTGGAAGACAGCTACCGCACGCACGCACACACACTCTGCTGGAAGTGTTGTCTTTTAGCCAAGAGAGTGAATTAGTTTCTCCTGCCGTGTATCAGGAACCGCTCAAGTGAAAATTAAACAAATTACATTCTTCTGTTCCAAAGCAGAGATTAGCCCTTTGTCAAAAGTATGTCTCCTAAAGTTAGATCCAGTCTTCAGGGTCATGTGAAAGCCTAGTCCCCAAAATAAAATTATACTAAATTTGCTTTAGCAACTATTTGCAACATCATTTTAAATATTAAATGGTAGACTAGTGTATCTACTACTTAATGTACACAAAAATGATGCATTAATTACTATTATTTTTAAGTGAAAGTTGTAACTCTTCAGTTATTCAAATCTATATTTTATGTCTAAATTATCTTGAATTACTTGGTCATTGAATAATTATTAAATTATTAAATGGGTGGTTATAGGAAGTCATTTTAATAAATACCCGATACGGCTAAGAATAACATTTATTTGTTAGGGCCTAACATAATAGATTAAAAAAGATTTTGCTGCTATATATTTCAGTTAAGAGATTTGTGTGTAACCACAGGGAATCAGTCTCATTGATCACTGATGAGTGGTTTTAAGATGTCATTTCTGGAAATTTGCCTGGCTTACCTAGTGTAATCCAGATCTAGAGGAGTTGATTATACTGGCATTAAAAGATTATGTACTAATTACTTCATATATAATACAGTTCAGTTGATAGGTAGTTAAGTTGAGCAACAAACAACTATCTGAAAGGAGAGAGATACAAACGATTTTTAGCATTGCATACCTCAAAATTAATGTCCTCAAAACAGCTGCAGACAATACATGGGCCAACAATTTTCAGTATATCCATTCTTTTCTCATTTTGAATGGTAAACTTTGGCAGGCAGGCATGCCAGTTCTGGACAACGTAGCCAACTGGTGTTCCTGGCGGCGCCTGAACTTCCAGCTTCACAGGAAAAAGAAAACCTCCACGTGAATGTTCATGCTTCAATATGCTTGTTAGACAAAATCCACACTACCACAGAAACCAAACACAACTTATTTTTCCCAACAATCTGGCTTTCCAGTACATGAAGCTCCATGGGGTTTTCTGTAAATAATTTCAGAAAACTGCACACAAATTGCAAACCTCATATGCAACTTTTGCCTTCACTGAAAACAATAAGACACTCCTAAGGCTGTGGAGCACACAAGCTATGCATCTACAGTATAAAGATCAAAGTCTAGTGAAATAAAGGCTGTGAGCATCCTGAAAGCATTCAGTGAAGACATTACAGGATGCAGCTACAACAAATCCCCCAGTAAGAGCTCTGAGTATGCTCAAATTTGAAGTTTCAGAAGTTGCATCACCCCATAATTATTTTAATATTTAAAAAGCTCATCATCTCACATATTGAATTTCACTATAGCTTTCACAGCAGTGAAGTGAAAATTCTAGCTGTTATTTTATGAAAGCCATTGCCTAACTCTTACATTGCAAGTCCATCTCCAGCACAGATTTCGGCACTAGCCACAAGTTCCCTGACATGCTGTTGAATCAGATTTTTTATTACCATAATCAGTAGCGGCCAGAGTGAATCTAAGTGTTGCAGCACACTTGCTTCTTCCCAGACCAAGGACCCCATGCACAAATCCCACAGAACTCTCTCCCCACAACTCACAGGCAAAACCTGACTTGTTTCACCTCACCTCCTGATTCAAGACAACCCTATCTTAAAACTGCACAGGTGGACCACATCCCACATGAAGGAAGATGGTGAGAGGGAGCAACTCACCTCCTGTAAGCAGCAGGGAAAGCAGCAGGAAGAACACCGGAGGGGTCTCTGCAGCGTTATCACCTCGTGGCCCAGGTTGTCTATAATCCGGAGGGTGAAGGGTCGTGATGGCCCACAGCAATTCCTGGTACAGCAGTCAGTGTCCTCTGCTGCAAAGTACACCCTTTGCCCCAGCGTATTCTTGATTTCATATTTGTTGTTTGTTTCAAAGCCAGTCAAAACTGAAAAATAGGAACAGAACTGTTAAATTTCTGAGGTGCATCTGGTCAGAAAAGTCACCATGCTAACTCTAAAGCTACCCTTTGGGAAGGCAGGCCTCGCTCAAAATCTGTCAGAGGCAGCTACTGGCGGAGGGAAGCGGTGGGGAAGGAGCCTCAAGCAGAGCAGCCTGACGGAGAAGTTCAGGGAGGAGAAGCCACCATGAACATGGCAACGCGGAAAGAGCATGGGGATGTCCATCAGTCCCCTCCCACCAGACACGGCCACCTACTGCCAGAGCAAGCAGCACAATTATAAATAACACAGCACAGAAGATTCCTGGGGAACAGCTGAAGGGACGAGAATTAAAGAAACTTCTGAGTTTGAGGGTGAAGCAAGAAAAGGGCTCTAGAAGGCACAAATACATTCAGAATGAGAAGGCCACAAAAAAAAAGCCTTGCAGTCAAGATTCACAGCAGCACAAACAGAAAACAAGAGGACAGAAATTTTGATTAATTTCTCTAACAAATTAAAGTACTCTTTGAAGCATTATGGAAAGAAAATGCAGCAGCATTAGGTGTCAGCCAAGGTTGGTGGTCCATTTTATTTCTTCTATTTGAAAGACACTGATAAGATGACTTTGATATTCTTAAAGTGAATGGAATGAGGGGATCAGAAGGATAGCAGTTCAATTCACTAAAACAGCAGGGATGGGACCCGCATGTCAGCCTATGGCATTAGATGGTACACGAGAGGACAGAAAAGAAGATCTTTAAGTAGGGAAGAGAGGCAAATAGAAATCATGTGAATGAATAACATGGGAAATGTGTGACTTCAGCTATAACTAGCTACCAAGATTATTGGGTTGCATTGCTATGTATCTTTTAAGATATAGAACCTGCTTAAAATCCTATTTTCTCCTTCCTCTCCTCCACAACTTCTGTAGGAATTCAGACAGAATACAGAGGCAGGAGAGAGAAAGGTGGTGATCTACCTGAAATACGTAGTGTCAAAGAAAGTCTAAATTTTACCGTTCTCGGGATTATTCGGTTTAAACATCTCTGCTATAAATACTTTGCACTTACTCTCAAGAAGTTCAATCTGCTGATGAATTAATATCTGGTCAATCTGTTCACAGTTGAAAAATTAAACAGAATAAATAGTTAACAAGGTAACAACTAAGAGAAATCTAGTTTTAAGAAGCATTGCTGTTTCATTTCAGAATGCAGATTTATGGATCAATACATTGTTTACAGGCAGATCATCGACCAGTAAAGCCGTGGGAAGTAGCTCATGTCCCCCCTGTCCTGTCCTCTCTCAATTTAGCAGAAGAGTGTTTCAGAGCACTGGAGCAGATGGCAGAAGTTGTACCCAAGCTGGTCTGGTTACAAGCACGCAGAGCTAATGTGCCTGTGCTCCTTTCAGGACTCAGGGTAGCTCACCTACAGAGCCTGACAGAGCCTCTGATACCACATATGCCTACATCAGGAGTCTGGCTGTCCAAAAGCAGGAAACCAAGAAATGTTAGAGCAGAAGCTCAGCTACTGCTCAGCTCTGAGTGAAACTCAGGAAAAGTCAGCCTCTCCTCACTGCTGCCTTTTTTTGTTTCTTTGTTTTTGAGCAATTTGCAAAGCTAGCAACAATACGTCAGTGTTAAGCCTTGATATTTGCTCCCAGTGATTAGATGAACTGTACTTTTACAGTATAAGGACATATTCTGTAACGTGGAAACAATTCTTATTTTGCTATTAGCATTCTCTACGTTGTGAAGTCTGACTAGGACCTCTCCTAAGAACATTATAAAGAGACGTGAAGAAAGCATCATGTTGAAAATTAAGCACCTTGTCTTGGTTTCAGCTGGGATAGAGTTAATTTTCTTCATAGTAGCTAGGATGGAGCTGTGGTTTGGATTTGTGCTGAAACAGTGGTGATAATGTGGAGATGTTTTGGTTGTTGCTAAGTAGCGCTTACACTAGTCAAGGACTTTTTCAGCTCCCCATGCTGTGCCGGGTGCACGGGAAGCTGGGAGGGTACACAGCCGGGACAGCTGACCCCAACTGACCAAAGGGATATTCCACACCATATGATGTCATGCTCGGTATATAGAGCTGGGGGAAGGAGAAGGAAGTGGGGGACATTGGGAGTGATGGCGTTTGTCTTCCCAAGTAACCATTACGCGTGATGGAGCCCTGCTTTCCTGGAGATGGCTGAACACCTGCCTGCCCATGGGAAGCAGTGAATTAATTCCTTGTTTTGCTTTGCTTGCGTGCGCAGCTCTTTCTTTCCCTATTAAACTGTCTTTATTTCAACCCATGAGTTTCCTCACTTTTACTCTTCCGATTCTCTCCCCCATCCCACCATGGGGGAGTGAGCGAGCAGCTGCGTGGTGCTTGGCTGCTGACTGGGGCTAAACCACGACAACCTCTAATGTGCTACAGTTGCCCATATTATATATATTTGTTAGATACACCTTGCCAAATCACATTACATCTCACAAACAGTAGCTTCAGAAATGGGAAGGATGTATGATAGCCCTGTGTCCCTGGTCCTTTAGCATCTCACTTGGCAGGAGAGTACTCCATGAAGCACTGCAGCCATAACAGGCACGTCCACATTCAAACATGCATCAATCACATTACAAAAGGCTTCACTTAGCAGCCCAAAAGCAGCAATCCATGCAGCTGCAACAAAGCCAGATGCTTTTTTTAGCTTCTTCATGGATTCAGGCTGCTTCTTTGGTGAATACCTGTTCTCTGGGGAAGGAGGAATGGTGCATGTACCTGTGTGAGGTATTCCAGTCCAGGAGGGCAATTAGGAAGAGAAGGAGGGATGGGCATCCAGATTGCACCCTCCTTCACGATGGGCTGGTTCTGGATGGGTGGAACAGCAAGTCCAGCCGGGAGTCTCATGGCATCTACCTGGAACCCATAGTTCACCATACCTGCAGCACCTGGTGTTGTAGAAGACATGCAGTTATCAAACTTAGACATTGGAAAAGAATTGCCACATGGATCTTCAAAAGATTAATTTGTTCACTATTTTGAACTACGAAGATCTTTATACCTACAATATATTTCAGTTATGAATACTACTACTTTCATGACAGAAGTTACGCTGGATTGGGATGTTCTAATCCCTCCAGACGAAACCAAACAAAATAAATAAATGCATCATTCTTGAACATAGCAGAAATTTTGTTCACATAAAGGTAGGCAATTTAAAAATTAGAAATAAATAAACAGTTATTTCTAAGTAGAGAACACAGAGTACCTTAAAATACATGAAAAGTATTGGCATTTGCAAGTTGTCAGTTGAGCAAATGAGGAATTTCAAGATGAAGTTTTCCTGGAATTATAACTTCTACTTATGTGACAAGAAATGTCCTGTTAGCAAAGTTCATCTGCAGTTTTCAAACCAGATGAGTCTGATCTAAAAACTGCGCTTCCCCATTTGTTTAGTGGATTCTCTTTCAAAACTCAGGAAATCCACAATGCCTTCATGGAGGAGGTGCGCAGTAAAGGAGGAAATAATTCCGCGTTTTGTGAATGCCAAGTAAGTCTTCTCCAGTTAGCACTCAATAGGCAACACAAGCTCTCATGAAGCACTTCAAGGTCTAAATGCTCAGCACCCCACCAGATGGCACACGCAGCACTGCCTTAGTGCTCACAACCCATCCCTCATCCCTCATCCCTCGTCCCTCGGCTGGGTGCAGAGCCCTGCCTTGCCTGAGTACCATCCCGCAGCAACACAGTCTTTGCTACAGAGATGCTTGATGACCTTGTAGCTGAAGCTGCTGAAGTTGCTACTGAAAATTACAGAACAAGAACTGTATTTTTGCCTCATTTAATACTTTCCTGGTAGGCTTTCAATCTGACGCAGAGGAATTTTATGTTTTACTCAGAAGCAAGCACAATGCAGGAGCCACAAAGAATATTTTTGTAGAGCTGTATTTTGTAGAGCTCAATCAAATAGTTTGAGGTACTGATGTGTAGATTTATCTTCAGCCCAAATCAGTTCAGCACCACTGTTTCACATCACATTACAATGCATGGACTGTTACATGTGAAAGCTCGTGCTGTGGCCATAAGCAGGGCAGTACCGCAGGTGATGTAAACAGCTATTGCTTAAAACTCAGAGGTGGCAGGATCACTCACCACAGAGAAGGATTCACCCTTATTGAATACAAAATCACTTTTATGTCTGCATGCAGGCTTTGCACATAAACTATCTAGTGCTACTGTGTGTGTGCACATACAATTATTCAAATTGAAAAATGCTCCCCTGACCTTCATCACACAGGCAGTACGTGCTCATTCCATGCTGAAGCTAACTGTACTTACAGACCTCAGATTGCCTTGCCACAGGATGCACAAGCTTCAACTTACGAACAGCACGGTAACTTAGGCCAAACTTTTTGCACTTCATGCAACTTATGCTTTGAGCCTGATTGCAATTTGGTTCTTCAGAAAACAATTAGTTGCCAGAATATGAGAAGCTATTAAGGAGTGCTGCATTTTAAATGTGGAGCAGAAAATGAGACAGAAGAGGAGAAAAGCAAGTAAGTGAAAGCGTAAGGTATAACTACGTGGAAAGTACAGCAACAGAGTAGGAAACAGGAACAGAATGCATAGACCAGCATGGAGGAAAACAGCTCTTTCTTCACTTGTGGATTTCTAGAGAAAAATAAAGTGAAATCCTGAAATAACATGTTAATTAAGAAATCTGATCATCAGCAAGAAGCTGCCACACATTAATTGCTTTGCATCAGTAACACCTCCCTAACAAACTCCCCACAGTGACCACTGAGGAGCACCCGACATTTTTAACTCCTACCACTGTTGGTACTGCTCAGCACATATGAACATGTAGTAGGAAAGAAGATGACTTTTCAGCAAAATGAAATTAACAGAAACTTTACAGAACTAACAACAAAAAAGTAAATCAGAGTTGGTCTCCCTTGTGAAACCGCCTAGTTCCCATGCTTATTTCCTGATGGTATAGCAGATCTGTAGCCAGGCAACCTACCTTGGTAAGTCCCAGGTGCATGCTGAGGGTAGCCATAGGGGACTTGATTTTCTGTTCCATAGTTAGTGTTTGGAAATCCAGGTGCTGGTGCAGGATTATGTGCTGGAAGAATGGAACATAGGCTCTGAGTATTGCTTGTTTCCTCCTACCCTAGGATAGAAGATCTCAAACATTGCTTCCTTTTTCAGAGTAGACACATAACAATATTAAGCAGCTGTTTTCTGTATAGCAAAAACTGTATAACAAGCTCGTATTTATGCATAATATGTATATTAAACATCAGTATAACTTAAAGGAGTTCTGATCCTTAAAGTGCAGAAAAAAGGCAGGTATTGCACATGATGTCACGAAGATGCCACAGAATCACAGAGTCATTTAGCTTGGAAGGGACCTTTTGAGATCACCTATTCCAACCCCTGCTCACACAGGGTCAGTTCACATTCTGTCTGTACCAGAGGTGCCTTTGTTCATTTATATTTAGAAGGAGGCTTTAATTCAACGAATTGCCGGGGAACTGAGAGGCTACCCTTCTGTACAGAACGGACTGGTAATAAGCCATTCGCCACTATATAAAATATTTTCTCCCAATTTCTTCAAGTTAGAACCATACTGATGCCTCACCAGCAGACTCAGAGGGTTAAGGATTTAAAAACATTTACCAGGTTCAGTTTGTAAGCAGAAATAACTTGAATTTCAATATTATTTATCTATTTATTTAACTTCAGAAATTAAGATCTGAAAAAGTAAACTATACGTTTTGTAAAGTATTCCATTTTAAAACATAAGTAATTTCAGTTTAAAACATTCATACATATTTCATAAAATTAGAAGGTAAGCTACTAGCTAAGCTAATATTGCTTGAACACCACAGAGGGACCCGTGTTATCTTTGATATTAATTAAAGATGGCATTTTTTTTTATATTTTACTCACCTTCCATTGTCATGAAGCTGCTTATAATTGTCCTGTAAAACAACATTTTTATTTCATGGGGTTTTAAATACATAATTTCATACAAGAATTATTCAGAGTTCTCTATATAATTACTGATAAAAGTTACTTGCCTGTCTAAACTGTATCAGAAAACTGAATTACAAATACAGGCTAAAATAACTTTAAATATCTCAGCTTCCTTCTAGGCTATGTCTCCACCACAACATAAGTCTGAATTATCTGTGCCTGCATACATGCTTTGAGTATCCTGAAATCATCCTCAACTCAGAGGAAAGCATCAGGATGTGCAGTTATTTCATTGCAGTGCAGGACTCCATTGTGCAGCCACTCAGAAACATCATGCAATTCATATGAACAAATTACTGCAGTAATTTCAGAGCAACTGGTTTAGTGTATTGATGTTGACTACAAAACCTGCTTGGCTAAATCCTGGAGCAGCTGTGACACCATGCTACCACCTAGTCAGTTCTTTATGCTATTCCATTTCTGAAGCGGTACTACTAAATATCACATATACAATTTTTGTCTCCACACGATAAGAAAGCATGGGCTTGCACAGGTGAGTGAGCTTCCACAGCAGAATATTATGAGTGAAAGGGCCAACTGCTTGTCTTTTTCTTTGTACTCTTTCAGGGTTGCCAGAAGGAGTTGAAAAAAGGCAGAAAGAATATTCACTGATGCCAGCACCAACCTTGAGAGGTACTCCTTTCAGTCTCTGGGGTAACAGGAGAAGCAAGACAATGGCAGCAACTTCTATTAAAGACAGAGGTCCAAAATAGCCAAGAGATCCACAAGAGGAATTATAAAAAAGAATGGTATAGGAGCTCCTTTTTATAGGATCAAAAGCCTTAACATAAACAATAAACCTAGTTATTCTTTAAAAAGAATGCAGTTCAAGTTTAACTAGTAATATATTTTTGCCCGTTATGGTTCTTCCAACTAGTTCAGTTCAATAATGATAGTCATTCAAAGCTGAGAATGAAATTGAAACTGAAAGCAGTTCCTTCCTGTTTTTCACTCCCAGAGTAAAAGCAGATGTCACAGGAGGATGTAGCATCTAGCTCACTTCCCAACTCATACACAACACCCTCTTTCTTTAACAAATTGGTCTTAAAGTGTTTCTTTTTTTAATGTATTTTTCTTCTACTTTACTAACTTTATAAACAAAACCACACTCCTGTTTTACATACTTTAATTGGATTCTGGTCCCCATATGAGTACAGGTTAAAAAAAAGTCATAGGAAATAATTTTAAATTATATATGTAATTCAAAAATCTGAAAGAATATAAACCTTGTTCTCACAGTTGATAATATAGTGACAAGTTTAATATATGACCATATTAAAATATGTTGACAAAACTACCGGCTTGTAGGAATAGCACAAATTGAAGATGAATAAAAAAAACATTATTTAAACTAGCAAAAGATCAGTTTATCAGTTTATACTGTTAGATGTTCCAGCTACCTGAACTTCAGCAAAATACTGAGAATTACAACCGAACCCTTTGGTAAAGGAAGAGTAGAGACAGAATCATATGATTTATTTAAAATAAAGTCTTTAGAGTAGAATCTTTTTTCTCCCTACAACCACACTTATACACCACTGGGCAATCTAGGATTTAGAAAATGTTGATACGCTCTAGAGCTAGAAAAGCAATAAAGATTTTACAAAGTTCAGCTGCCATTTCATCAGACATGATGCTAAGGAAGATAGTTAGGATAATTTCTTTTATTAAAATTGTCTCTTTTCTTATATTGCTTTTTATCTGGACTCCTACCACTTCCACTTCAGTCACCAAGATTAACACATCATCAATCATGCTCTACTTTTCATCTAAATAGCTTATAAAGATTGTGAAGTAACATAAAATTCTGAAATACCAAAGGAACAAGGAAGAAAAACTAGTTTTTATAACCTTTATATTGCACAATATATTGTTTAGCCACTTTGTTATGCATGGGGACATTGCCACCATGTGAAACTTCAGTCAAGAAACAAGTAACGGGAAGACCAATCACTTAGAAACATGTTGGTTCCTTTCATGTTTTCATTTCATGTAACCCATGTCTGGATTACACAAAGCAATTATTTGAAGCCTACATTTTCATTTCAGTTTAATAAAATTAGGCTTTACATGCTGCTAGGTGTTACTAGCTCTAGTAACAGTTTTAAAATAAATACAGGGAACAATCATTAAAACATTACTTACTGAGCAGGGAAAAGTAAAGGTATTTGCATTTAGCTCCCACTAATACAAAAGGAGGAGAATGCTATTTCTCTGTAATGGAGTTAAATTTCCACAGAATTAAAGATAAAAAGAAAGAAAGTGCTTCAGCAAGTAGAAGTCATTACTGAATTAATTTTGGTTCAACAAAACCAGTAGCTGCGTGAATCCCTGTGCTACGCTGGCCACATGCTGCAACTTGAATTCACAACATAAATCAAGGGTAACCTGTGTTGGAGTGACTAAGCTGGCCATGGTGTTCCAGAAGCAGCAGCTGCATATCTTTGCATACATCTTATAAAAAGCTTTAAATGGCCCTGATCAATCTGATCTAAATTTGAATTTAGGCTGGCTTTAAGCAGAGGAATGGACCAAATGACCTCCCCAAATGTTATCCTTTCTGACCTAAATTATGCTAGGATAATAAGGGTCCTTCACATTTTATTACATCGCCTGAGGTATTTGCCGATCAAACATTCCCCAAACCCCCCAGCCGGAGTGCTGAAGGGTGAGAGGAGGGGGGCCCAGGCTCTGGCTCCCAGCACCTCACCCCTCACTGGGGCTATTCTGGATTAGGGCTACACGAGGGAGCCTGTGCCAGGAAAAAATGCCAAGCTTTGCCCTTCCCTGACAGATTCCTGTAAGAACTCATAGCTCCAGGCCCACTCTCCCAAAGGGAGTGCAGATGAGATATAAATACCCTCTCTTCTCTGCAGGAGGGGACATACCTAGATTCTGCTTTGCAAAAGCGAAAGCAGAAGCAATTTTGCTGGCAGAATGAAGCACTGGGGCGGCTGAGAACACTTCATGCAAAGCAGCTGCCTGGTAAGGAATATACCTTATGAAATAGTCTCAGGATGGACCAAGGCCCCCCGCTGCACCTGCACACTGGCCGTGGAAAGGTGAGCGCTGCCTGCCGCCCTTCCCGAAACACACGCCTCGAACCCCGCAGCACGGCTTCCAGCCTCAGCCACTGCAACGCAGAGAGGAAATGAAACACAAACACAGACACACAAAATGATCCTTCAGCTGCCAAGAGCGGCCGTTAAGCTGCAGGTTAGCAAGCTGACAGCAGACCCCCACACCACATTCACCGTACTGCTCATGAGAGAAGGGAACTCATACTGAGAAATCTCACCCTTCATACCCTGTCCCTACATGTTGTACAATCCAGAACCCATATTGCCAGCCTTCCTCCTCATCCACAGGAGTTCCCAGACTTTTCCCCTTTCCTCTCAGAAGTAGTGGTCAACTACTGCAATAGCCTGAGCCCTCTCCCCTAGCACCAGCACACCCAACTGGTTCCTCACTTTCTCTTTACTTTCTTGAATCATTACTCAAATGGGCAACATAGAAGCATCCCTCAGAGGCATC
>VZTV01045885.1:0-13125 GCA_013400875.1 Anhinga rufa | reverse complement strand
TATTTTATTTATTTTGGATTTTTAAAATTATTTTATTATAAATATATCAATTTATGACTGAATATTTAAATGTTTTTTATGACTTTATAAAAGCCATCTAAATCAAGTGCTTTTAGTAAAAAATCAAAATCCTGTCAAAATTAGCCTTATTCTTATAATTTTTTTATCACAAACTAATGAACATTAGGAAACAACCGACCTTTTTTTGTCTCTAGTATTATTTAATAGCATCAGATATAAATAGACCAGATGGTGAATTATCTTACTTTTCCACATAATATTTCTACCATTTTTTTCTCAGCAGTTCATCCAGATTTAATTCATCTGCTTTTCTTAAATATTCCTGAAAGGACTCTTTCACAGAATTTAAGAAAAACTATTGAGTGGTCCTTAGTATGATCTTAAAGAGGATGGCTTGCTGCCTGTGGATAACACAGTTCTCTCAGTTGTCTTTTAATAGATGTTTTGTACTTAATCTAAATAAAGTTCTCTAGTTAGGTGAAAGTAATTTAGAAGTTAATTAGATGTTAATTTATATACCCCACCACCAGCAAGGAAAGAAACAAACAAGTGAGATTTTTCAAATGGGGAAAGCAAAGGCATTAGTCTACAAGTAGAACCTGTAGAGTAGCTAATTCATTGTTTTTCATCAACAAAATTATCTTGTTCAGTAATTGGATCAATCACCCCTATCTATTGGCTTCCAGTTAAACAAGTATCTTCACACTTTATTGAGTCACAAACCATCAAAACAATGGAGGCCTACCTTGTTTTCTAGCAATGTTTCACTTGAGTCATGCTGAGAAAAGGCCAAATTATCTAGCTTTAAATGCAATTAAAAAAAAAAAATTAACAAAACCTCAGATGAGATTTGAAGTGGTTATTTATATTGAATTCTATATAGTTTTACTCTTAAAATCAGCTGGAAGCTGATTCAAATTTCTGTCTTCTATATTTTTATTTTTATTTAAAAATCTTCTTCTGCTTCAAGTTAACATATTTTGGAGAACACTATAAAGATACAATAGAGTAATGGTGTTTGATTCCTAGAAAGAGTATATTTGCATGTGCTAAATTGTAGAGCTGTTTACTAATATTAAATACAAAAAAAAAGAAGCGTCTAAAAATACTTATAGTTCAGCCTAAGTGGCAAGTTAGGTAACAAGGGAAAATTAGATAAGCCCTTTAGAGCCTCCAGCTATGACAGCTAGTTATATCACTGGTTAACTGGGCTCCCATACACAGCTGAGTTGAAATAATGGTCTTAGATGATACCATTCTTTCTAATCTGACCACTTTTTAATCTCTTAGAGCCTTTTAACAGGCCAGTTCTCTCTTCCTTCCATGACTCTCATAACTTCAGTTGTTTTTACAAAAACTAATTAAGTGGCATTAGTGCATTCAAAATATGTTGAAAATTGTCTCTATACTTATTCAAGGCTTTTAGTTTCTCACAGAATATGAAGTGTAAGTGGTCTCAAAACAGTGAATCTGATAATACTTTTCCTATCTAGCTACTTCACAGAAGCCAAATGCAATTTTGTTCATGCTCTCAAGGGATTTGCATGAGTGTGCTTCTTGATCAGCAAAGGACATAACCATATGTGTTATTTCAGACTTCCTAGGTCATATACAATATCTCAAGGCAGTGAAGAACTTTATTTTTTCCATTGTTGAATAACAATAAAACAAATATTAAAACTAGAATTGAAAATTTCTCTGTGCATCTCAAAACAAAAATTTGTATTTTTGATATATTCTGGCAGTGGAAAGGAAAGAAAATGACAATGGAGATTATGGGTATGAAAAATCACAGAATCACAGAATCGCAGAATGGTAGGCGTTGGAAGGGACCTCCAGAGATCATCTTGTCCAACCCCTCTGCTTCATCAGGCACACCTACAGCAGTGTGCACAGGACTGCATCCAGGCTGGTTGTGAATGTCTCCAGGGAAGGAGACCCCACAACCTCTATGGGAAGCCTGTTCCACTGCTCTGTCAGCCTCACAGTAAAGAAGATTTTTCTTATATTCAGGTGGAACTTCCTGTGTTCCAACTTGTGCCCATTGCCCCTTGTCCTGTTGTCAGGCGCCATTGAGAAGAGTCCAGTCCCATCCTCCTGACACACGCCCTTCAGATATGTATAAGTATTGATAAGATTGAAAAACGTCAAATATCCATGCTGCTGATTTTCACCTTGCTTCTCTGCAAAAAAAAAACATTTTCAGCACTGCATCCTTGATTTAAGTTATGTACATTGGCTCTCTCCAACACTTAATAACAAATTAATAAAGGAAGAATTGGAAGTATTGCTGGAATACTTCTTTCAATATTATATCCCATAGAATCAAACATCAAAAAGGGAAGAAATTCAGTGCATGCAAAAGTATTTTGCAGAGAATCATGTTAAAGATGTGGGCAGAATTTCTGGATAGTTTCATTCTTTCACAGGCTTACCCTTGAGCTTAGCTTAAACTCATTGGGAGAAATGAAATGTTTATGACTGCCAGTCTAAATCTTTTTTGAAGTAATGGCTATAATATCAAATTCCAGTGAGAGATAATTTCCCAAACTCGGTATTTTCAAGATACTTTTATATATATCTTGAAAAAAAACATATATAATATGTGTGTGTGTGTGTGTATAACATATACATATATAAGTATATATATGTATAGCATATTAACTTCTATTAAAACAAGCACACATTTAAGTATTTACATATGTACATTTAAGTATTTACATATGCATGAATTCATAAGGAATCTTATTTCAAAATTTATTACAACCTCAGAACGAAAATTGTATATAGTATTCCATTTGTACAACTGAATAGTGAAAAATGTAACATAGAATTATAGAAACAGTGAAAAGGAGCATGAGTTTTCTCTAAGACAATAAGAAAGTCTGAAGACATTATTGATAACCTTACAGTTGGGATTGGTTTTGATACATGTTGAAGTGGTTCCCTAAAGTATTTTATGATCTGCCTAGATTGTCAAGAGAATGATCTGGGCCATTAAAAAAAAAGTAGGTTAGATGCATGCCATGGTACTTGCAGAGCCTGGGCCCACAGTCATTCAGACTGGAGTATAGATTTAGCACAGGATGTTTCCTTTTGGGTCACCCATCAGATTTCCTAGAACATTAGTAGTAGGACAAACTGATTTCTGTTCCATCTAAATCCAGGATGAAGTTAAAACATAGCTGGGACTTATGTCCAGTTCAAGAAGTGGGCAATGCTCTGAGGTTCTGTAGTTACATTCCGATGTCTTGAAAACAAACTTCTGTGTTACCATCCATAAGCAGGGAATCTTATGCTATATAACTAGTTTATAGCTAGCTGACAGAAAACCTAAACATACTAAGAATTCCCTCCTTTCTCTTGAGTGCAGAGGTCCCAACTTTAGCTGTACACCAAGTATATATGTCCAATAGGATTTAAAATATGTAGTCTGCCTCTTAAAGGTGACATTTAAATGAGGATGGCTGACTTTTTAAGACAGAGATAGCATCGATTACCTTTTGTGTATAAGTTTGAGGCTAAAGTACTCATCCAGAAAATGAGATAACTGGCTTCATCTTTCATGCTGTTCTGAAGGGATTCAGATTCATGCAGCCCACTTTCTAGGAAATTGCATGAACCATTAAGAGAGCTTTGAGGCAGATCTCAGTGTTGCCAGTATGAGATTTACAGGAATAGGATTAAAACAAGTGACAAAGGCTTAACCTTACAGTTTCACTGTTAGGACAGCAGTCATAAGCTTGGGATACTACTCTTATGACTGTTAATGTGTTATACACTAGATGGTCACTGGAGAAAACCAGAAAGACTATTGAGAATACTGTAGCAGCAACACGTCTCTTCCAAATTACCTAGCCATGAAGCCACAGTTTCAATTTTGTACATGCTGGGGTTTTTTTGTTTGTTTGTTTGTGGTTTTTTTGTTTGTTTGGTGGTTTGGTTTTGTTTGTTTGTTGTTTTTTTTTTTTTTGTTGTGGAAATACTGCTGGTTTCCTAGTTGGACAGTGATCCATTTTCAAGATCAGAGAGATCATCCCTTTCTGATCCTTCCTTACCTTTGCCCTTCTTTCTTATTATTTGTTAAGTATCTTAGCAGTTATGTCAAGCTTCTGGGAAATGCTTTAGCTACCATTCCTTACTGAAAAAGTGTGCGACAGCATATCTCCCTTGTTTTTAAATAGAAATGGCTGCAGCTGGTATTTAGGGATGAGCAAAATGAGGTGAAAGTGGATAGGATTCAGATATTTATCATGCTGCTTGTGACCCAAGTCTTCTTTATAAGCAGCATGAAGAAACATGCACTTCTACAGCACGATTTGTCTCATTGTGCAGCTGATTTTTAAACTAGCCAGCAACAGAAAGACTACATCAAGAGTGCTGTTTCCAATTCTGGGCTCCCCAGTACAAGAGAGACATGGGCATACAAGGACAAGTCCAGGGAAGGGCCCTGAATATGATTACAGTGTTGGAACATCTGACATTTGGGGAGAAGCTAAGTGAGCTGGGGCTGTTCAGCCTGGAGAAGCTCAGGTGGGATCTTATCCATGTATATAAATAGCTGGGAGGAGCATGAAGAAGACAGAGCCAGACTTTTCTCAGTGGTGCCCAGTGACAGGACAAGAGGCAATGGGCACAAACTGGAACACAAGAAGTTCTACCTACATACAAGAGAAAAATTTTACTGTGAGGCTGGTCAAACATAGGAACAGGTTTCCCAGAGAGGTTAGTAAGTTTCATTCCTTGGAGATGTTTAAAACCTGACTTGACAGGGTCCAGATAGTTCTGCTCTAGCTGACCCTGTTTCAGCAGGAGGGTTGGACTGGATGGTCTCCAGAGGTGCCTTCCAACCTCAACTATCCTGTGATTCTGTGATTTTCTCTGATTTGAAGTATCTCTTATTCTCTGAATCTAAAAGAACTTGAAAGTCACTAGTTCAGATATAGATTTACACCACAGTTACATTGTATCATATATAATAACTGTTTTGGACAGTATTACTGCCCCTTTTTTGGGTCAATTAGTTTGGGCATTCTTAGGCAAGCACAGAGACATGCAAGAAAGTAGGATATACACAATTTACAAATACAAGGAAGTCTTTCATTGGCTACCACACACAAAAGACAGCAAAATATTTTGTGAACTGTCAGGCTGAGGACCAGTGTGCTCACCACCCCAGTGAGGTGTCTTTGCTGGCCAGCAGGTGACAACCAGGAGGGGATGGGATGGCCCCCATGGCTCCATCCAATGGGTCCTTGGCATTGCCTAGCTGCCATATTCCCCAGCTTTATTGACACCATGGATGCCGATGGCCCAGCCTGACCCAGTGATCCGTGACCAGTCCCAGATGGGACCAACCCTGCTGCCTGGCCTTCCCAGCTTTGGTCTTTAAGGCTTTTATACCTTTCCTTCTTACATTTTTCCTCATTAATACCTGAATACAAGGGTCTTGTGTCACCAGACCCATCACCGCCTGTTCCTGTGACTTTGTTATCACCATGAACACTATCTATCTCTCTTAGCAGCCCAAGCCCTAGTTATGCAGCAGAGCTGAATGAGATCTGGGTCCTGTGGCCCTGGTGCACAGACAGCTAAACCCTGGCATAGGGGAGCTTACAGAAGGGCCTATAGAGAAAAAAAAGGCTTATGACTGGGTCTAAGATTTTGTCCTAATTCCTTTGATAGACTCCAGGCACCTTTCTACATCCTCTGAATCACAGCAATGATTCAGCAGGAAAAAGGTGTCTACATGCCAAGACTGGGATTCTGCTGAGAAATCCTGGCTATCCTTACCTGAGACATTCAGGGCCAAAATATAGGCTCTGACTAAAATTTGGGTTAAAAGCTACAGCAAGGAGGCATTTATTCTTAACTGCTGAGACATAAGCATCTAATGTCTGCTTGGGTCTCATCAGACTTGTCAGTCTCACCTGAAGCATCTAAACCAGGATGTTATGGTTTCAGCTGGGATAGAGTTAATTTTCTTCCCTGTAGCTGGTGCAGCGCTGTGTTTTGGACTTAGTATGAGAATAATACCGATAACACTCTAACGTTTTTAGTTGTTGCTGGGTAGTGCTGAACTAGTCAAGTACTTTTCCAGCCTCCTATACTCTGCCGGGTGCACAAGAAGCTGGGAAGGGAGGGGGCACAGCCAAGGGAGTCGATTCAAACTGACCAAAGGGATATTCCATATCATATGACGTCATGCCCAGTATATTAACTGCGGGGGGGTTGGCCGGGGCGGGCAGCAATCGCAGCTTGGGAACTGACAGCGTCAGTTGGCGGGTGGTGAGCTGTTGCACCGCTTGTGATTTTCTCTGGGTTTTGTTCCTCTCCCTTGTTCTTCTACTTTTAATTATATTATATTATCCTAATCATTGTTACTATCATTACTATTATTGCTATTTTATTCTAATTAGTAAACTTCTTATCTCAACCCATGAGTTTTCTTGCTTTTGCTCTCCCGATTCTCTCCCCCATCCCACAGTGGGGGGAGTGAGCGAGCAGCTGCGTGGTGCTTAGTTGCTGACTGGGGCTAAACCACGACACAGGACATCAACAAAGGTTAGGCGCTGAAATCCAGAACTATGTTGTATATAACTCTGCTTAGCAACCATCTGATCTTTCCACAGCTGGCCTAAATTTTATTCTGCAAGTTCCCTCAGCACTCTTTGTGTGTGAGATGTACTAAACTTTATCCAGTTAGTCAGCTCCTTTCACTGCTCCATCTGTAAAGAAAGATGCCTTTGTCTCCTAATGATCTCTGTGTAATATGTACTCTTTACATACTGAGGTTCAGCTATATCTGAAAAAACAGTTATTTGTTTAGAACATAGGTGTTACAGTTAGTGTCCATCTTCAGCACATCACCAATTTGTTGCACAGTTACACAGCAATTGCAGTTACAATTCTTCATCAGTTAGTTACACTACAACAATGTGTTTTATGTGGTTCAAAGGAATACAACTTATATGAAGAGATAAGAATAACATTTAGTC
The DNA here is from genome assembly GCA_013400875.1 of Anhinga rufa. Taxonomy (NCBI): domain Eukaryota; kingdom Metazoa; phylum Chordata; class Aves; order Suliformes; family Anhingidae; genus Anhinga; species Anhinga rufa. The sequence continues at coordinate 6,106 of VZTV01045885.1, read as the reverse complement.
TAACTAAAGTCTTAGCAGTCCAATCGTGTTACTATTAGTCCAGTTACAATTGCACTGAAGTTTATAGTTCAAATTTCATACAGTTTAATATCATATATACAGCAACCTTGAAGTTGTGGCTCGTGCCCTCTAGGCCCTAAGATCATCTGCTTCAGGACAGGGAATCATCAGCATCCCTAGTGCTTTTCTGGGAGGAGCATTGTGGTGGGGACAGCTGGTTTCTTCCTCTTTATTCTAGGGTGCACTTAGGGTTATTTTTATGCATTTGCCACAATTCCACATTACATCCAAGCTTACTAGATATGGTTTGTTTTACAGTAACTCAGGTATTTATTCTTTGTTTTCTTTGATAATCCTAAAACTGGTTTTACTTAGCTCTCAAGACTGAGTTCCTTCAAGGACCAGTACCCAAACAACGATGAAATTATTATATCCTTGGAGCCCCCAGTACAGTCCTGTGCTCATATTTTCACAGCTTCTGCTATCATTCTGTACTACTCTATGTTGTAATTTATTCTAAGGTTCTATATAGTTCATGCCACTCTGAATAATTGATTGTTACTACTAACTGTTAGTTACAAATACAAATGTGTGTGTGTGTGTATAAAACATTGCTACACCACTCAATTGTTCAAAGCTAAGCAAAAGCTAAAACAAATAGGTAAGTCAACTGGTTGTTAGATAACTGCTGTTACAGTTATAGAAGCCTAATGATGCTCCTGGCAGGTCAAGCTCAGATAAAGCCTGTAAATCTTGAGGCCCCTATGAGGCCCCCTAGTCTGTTACAAGCAATAGCAGCACCATATTTTCTAGGCTACAGGGGTATACACAGTACACTTACTTAGAAGGAACAGGTATATGGGCTTACTAATTTTACCCTAAGTGGACCAAAATACTCCAGTATGCTTTCTTGGAACATCTCATGGATCCTTTTCATCCTTTATTTCTTTTGATTAAGGTTAAGGGTAATGTCTTTATTTGAGGCTGCTGGGAAAACTTACTGCATGGATCTTTAGCTGTCTTGTATTCAGAAGATGATAGTGTCCTGTGGACCCTAGAATTGAAAAATATCATGAGTCTGCTAATACAGTCATAATTCCTTTATTATCTACATTTGACTAATTACTAAATAATGAGTGCTGTTTTAGTACTTTTAGATCAGAAAATTTAGTAGAACTTTAAAAGACTCAGAAAAAGGAAATAAGCTGTTCCACATAAGGAGTGACTGAGTAAGCTAGTCTGATAAGGAGGCAAAATAGGGGAAAAATAATTGAAAGCTGTAAAAATCATTATTGTCATAAAAGTAAATTTTTTTCTGTCATTTCAAATGTAAGAAGAATTATGAAACACCAGCTGAAAGAAATAGGAAACAGTTTAGAAAACAGAAAAATGAAATAATTTGTCAAATAACATGTAAAGATAAGCTCTGGAGCTCTTTGTCATGTTGTGGTTGCTGAGGTTTAGTCAGGGCAAAACTGGGACAGATCATAGAAGAGAAATACATCGAGACCTCCAAAATACATTAAGTAAAACAAAACTCAGGTCTGCTATTGAAGTTTATTCTCTTCCTTAGGCACCAATTTTTACAGCAGTTGGAGACAGGATACGAGATGAGATTGGCTTTTCCTCTAACCAAGTAAGACAGACTTTGTATATAGGTTGTTTTTTTGTTTTCCCAGTGTTTCTAGTAGCTTGCTCTAGGCTGTGTCCTGCTCATCATAAGAGCTGTTATGAGACAGAGACACCTAGACAACACATTCTTAGTTTTGGGGTTTTGTCTGAAAGTCAGACACCTGCAAGCATTGTTACATCAAAGCTGTATTTACCTAAAACTTCAAAAGACCAGCAGAATAATGGATAATTTCTGGCCAACTGTGAATATACTAATAAAATAGCTATTTATTTTTTCATTCATTTCAATAAGACATTCAAATTATTTCAATTTCACACCAAAAAGGAGGGGAGAAGTTAGAAAATAAGCATGAAATATGGTGGGAAAAAATGGCAAATATATGTGTACTGACATAGTGAAAAAAGTTTTGACAGATTTCAATAACTACCTCAAGAAAGTGTTTACTATAACTGTGTGTCTGGAGGTTAGCAGTAAAAATATTGCTGTTTAACTTTCAGGTGCTCAGCTGCATATTATTCATTCATTTCATATACTGAGCTCTTAGCAGTGATACCTGTGGGCATTTTACTCACAGCATAAAGCTGTATATGATGTAGAGATTCTCATTGTGCATAAAACATCTATCATATGTAGCAGAAAAAAAAAAACAGGTGTCCCAGGTTTGCACAGATAAAAAGCATAATGTGCTTATTTGTATGCCAAGATCCAAACAGACTCTTTTCCGAGGTGACAGTTACTTCCTTACAGTCCTGATGGGGATCCAGACCTAGGAGGAGGTAACTAAACAGACACATCTGTGATGAAGACTTTTTAGTGTTAAAAATTTCCAGTAAGAACATCTCTGAAGTAAAGAAGTAGTCCCCTCATGTGCCTAAGGGATGCCTGTCGATTTAGATGTATTTTTATTTTCCTTCCCCCTCCTCTCCCACTTTCTCTTTTTCTCCATCCCTTCTCCCCTCCCACCCTCTCTGTCTCCTGAGCAAAAAGTTGCCTTGGTTCATTTTCTTTTTTATAAATATCGGTAAGAAGCTCTTAGAGAAGAAAACAAAACTTGACTTACATGGAGGATATGTCTTTTTTTTTCCCAGAAACTACATAAAAATGTTTTTAAAGGAAACAGTCAAATATGTATTGTTATAGGAAGAGGGATTTTCATTTTTTAGAAATATTTATCTAATTTTATCAGTCACATTCTAGAACAGTCTAAGTCTATGTGAACACTGTTATGATATTATTTTTCTTAATGTGTTTATAGAACTGAGGAAAGAACTTTATAATTTATTTTAATAGTACTGATATAAAATATGGAGTAAATCTAAATATCAAGCTTGACCTTGTAGTACAAAGTACTATCATTCAGAGCAGATATCTGTGATATTTGCATATGATTTTCCATGCTTTCATTTCCTGATTTATTTCTCTTCAAAGGCAGAAGGATATTTTTGTCTTATTTTACCCTATTGGAAAACTGAAAAGAAGCGTACAATGGGCGAACAGTATTTCTAGCCCTCTATGCTTTTGAAGATATTCTGGGAAATTTATAAGTGATTTTTGCACTTTTTTCCTCCCATTCAGTTGCAAAAACTTATTTTGCAATACTGCTTTTCTACATATGTACTTCATTATAATGTGTTATAGAAATAGGCATGTCTTAACTCTTCTATTCTGATGCAATATTACCTTTTAGCTTATTTTCTGTTATTGAAGAATGGTGAATCTTCACACGTTTAATAACACCTAAAAGGTAAATGAGCAATTGCAAGTTTAATAGCTGCTAAGTGCAAACTTATACAAAATGCAATTACTACAGTTCAAAGTCTGCTCTTCTTGCTTCCAGTGAATCATAAGTTATTCATGGTCTCTCTTGTGAAACGCTGTTATTCATGCTAGTCATGTTGAGAAGGTAATGCGCTTTTGTTCATCGAATTTTCAACTGTCTTTTTGCTCTCACTTTGAGCTAGTCCTTTGAAGTCAAAGGAACATTTCTATTAAGCTTAATTGTCATTGAATCAGGGCTTCTGTGAGGAAAAATCAGGTAGAATAGTCCAAAGACAATTATATGGGCATTGAGGGTTTTTTTATTAGTGTTTAATAAACTCATACAATAGAAAATATTAGCTAAATGCACATGATCACTTCTGCCATTGAAATAATTCTCTAGTATTAGAGTAAATAATCATATTAATTACATGTTGATCACTGGGTGTATTCTGTCTTCATTACTTTCAGATTTCAAAGGTTATTTGTATAAAGCAAAATAAGAATCAATCTTTAATACCCTAAGTTCAATTCTGTTAACTTACTAATTAAATAGCCAGATAAATGTACAAAGCACCTTGATCTTCCCATGCAAATTAAAACATTAATCTGGGTTCCTTGAGATAAAAGTGTTGCCACATGTCCCTCACTGCAGAGGCATCAGAACAACAGAAGGTGATTCACGTTTCATGTAGGCTAGATGTAAATTTTTTCTTTTCATTACAAAGAGATCCCAGGACACCTAAAGTTCTGACTTATGTTCTCAAAGTGAGGGATTGGTTTACATGGCCTGAATGTAGCTTTGAGGGTTAGCTTCAGAATTGGGACTGAAATGAGCAAAAGACTCAAAGCAATAATTACTGAATTTACCGAAACGAGTCAAGGCTGAAAAATTTGGTAAACAATGATCTACAACTGTGGTATCTGGAGAAGAGGAATAGATGTGAAAGAGGGTGTATGGAAGGTATCAGGAAATCCCAGTATGGTAGGGGCTCCATAGGTGGAGACATACATGGCATTTTAGGAGTAAATAAGTCTTCTGGAAGGGACACCAGAAGAGGTGATGGAAATACTGGCAGAAATTGAAAGAATAGGGAGGTGATACACATTAGTATGATGTCTCCCACCAATACCCTTATGACAAGGTAAACAGTTGAAAGTCAATGGGAAGTGAGGAAAAACTGTGCAGTATCTGCTTTATAACTTCTCTTACATGTCTTCCAAAAAGTTTTGGAAGAAAAAAGACAGACACATACAAGAGAGTAGCTGATTACTAGCCTATAGCATCTAAGACAAGATGTACATTGCATATATTTAGCAAATACTATTTTATATTAAATTATTAATTTTAGCTGTTTGGTATAATGAACCAACACATAGCAAACCATCACAAGATTGGTACATAGTTGCTTAAAAATATAAGCTTATATATTCAATAAAATAAGTAAATAAAAATGCAATTAATCAGACCCTTAATATCACCAGAATCTTCTGTGGAGGAATATTTTCCAACTAAGATGGCTAATTAAGGTAATTTTTTGCTATTTATTGCCTTCCATAAGAAGCAGAGGAAAATCCTAAATCCATTACAGTCTTTGCATACTCTTAAAAATTCCTGTTGTTTGTTTTTCTTCATCTGTTTTTGTTTTTATTAGCCACCACTGCATCTTCCCCACTACCAAAACCTTGCCATGCAAAACCAATACAACTTATTTACAGATATTATTTTATTTTTCTTGCAAAATTCTGCAATTAGAAAGTATGCAATAGACCACATGTTTTTTTTCAGTAGTTTTGGCCAGATGCACTTTTGTTACGCATTTTTAAGAACTCTCGTTTTTGCATAGGGATGGAACAAATGAAGCAACAATTCCTCTATGCTTCTCCAGAGTTTTTCTAAGTTCTATATAAATTATTCCTTGAAGGATTTTATTATACTTTCTGTTTATTCCATAAACAATTCTTTCCTGGCAATCTGTCTTAAACTTGCATTTGTTTTACCGTAATCATATTTTGCTATGATTATCACTTGTAATTTTTAAATTACTTGTATGAACTTTTTGTGTCTTCCCAGAATCACATACCTTGATCAAGCAATTTAACACTTACAGTTTTAAAAGTACAATTACAAAATATTTGTATTGCTAAGGATACCTTTAACCTGATATTCTGCTTTATGCTTACAGTAAATCTTCAGTTGCATTATATTTTATCATAATACCCATTTGTTCTCTTGGAATTCTCATTAATCTTTCATTAAATTTGTTATTACATCAACACAAACTGTATCACTTCTAACTGCAGCAATTCAATTTGTTTAAATAACTGTATTCTTAACACTAACAATATTTAAAAATTATTATCATCTCAGGTAAACTCACCAAATTAGAGATGAATGAACTGTAGACTTCTTTGTTATGTATTTACAGTCAAACCATCTTCCTGTCATCTTATTACCCTGCTCATTAGTATCAGTTAGGGTAACTGAATTTTATTTCTTTTACTCGCTGTTTCTCTCTCTTTACAGATGCTTTAGAATGAAAAAAATCCAAGAACACTTTTTTTTTTTAAACCTGTCCTATTCACAGTTTGATTTAAATTTTCAAGAGCAGATTTTCACTAGAATTCCATTTCTTCTTGATTTTACAACTTTAATGAAAATTTCACATAGCTTTAGAAATCATAGAATCATCCTTCCAGTACTTAAAGGAGGAC